>JASDQU010033017.1:7495-20805 GCA_032191745.1 Picea mariana | reverse complement strand
ATTGTCTATAGGGTTGGAGTCTCAAGAAAACCAAATCTCCAACCTCAAAGTTGCGCTCTATCCTGTGCTTGTCCGCACTTATCTTCTGTCGGTTTTGCACTATCTGCAGATTCTCTTTCAACAACTTGAGAATATCCTAACTCTCTATGATCCAATCCTTGTCCTTGGGAGATCTGCTCTCCCTAAAGACCAAGTCTACCAAAGTGGGAGCATCATATCCGTACAATGCTTGGAAGGGTGTCATACCAATGGACATGTGGAAGGTGGTGTTGTAGCAATGTTCTCCTAAATTTAACCACTTTACCCACGTTCTTTGTTGTCCTCCTACATAGTTCCTCAAATACCCTACAACCCACTTGTTGACAATCTCGGTCTGCCCATCTGTCTGAGGGTGATAGACAGTGCTAGGTTTCAACTCTGTCCCCACAATACCCATAATATGGGATCATTGCAGAATCAATGAAGAATGATGGAAGACCTGGATGATCTTCCTAATGACTAGGGTGTGTCTTTCAACACCGAAATCAGCTAACTAGTGTCTTCCTCCTAGAATACACTGAACTATCTCTCCTCAGATGCGCCTCTTCTCCTCAATGACAAGTCATAATCTGCATAATGATGAATTAGTTCACTGACCCTTCCTTTATAGCTTTCCAAAACCCTAAATCATGCTGAAACCCTAATTCACTGTTGACTTCCAAAACCCTAAATCACTGTTGAAACCCTAATTCACCGTTGACTTCTATTTTTATCTCATAATGACTTAAAAGCACTTTTAACCCTTTTTAGCTCACTGTCACTTTCCAAATATAACACCTGTGACTGGAGTGACCTCTAGCTGTTTACGCCTCTTTGGCCCTAGCAATAGTCTAATGGGGCGGTTTAGACCATTAAGCCTCCTCTCTGGAGCTCCTATTTGGAAAGGGACATCACAGAAACGCAATTCCACTTATAACTAAGAACACATCGAGTGTCATGTGTAAGGAAAGTAAAATACACTGCAAATGCATTCCCTCAACAAGCGACATTTATTAATTATGTGCTTTCTTTTTTAAAGGTCCGTCATTTTTTATGGAGAAGTGTTTTGTTTCTCTCAGGACCTTAGGGAGAGCATCTAGAGAATAAGTTATGGATTTTCTCTTTTGCTAGCTACAACACTTCTGGGCCTTTAGCCCCGTATTCCCATAAAATGAGGTACAAGCCCTTATTGGGGTCAATAAGCCCAAAAACTCAAAATATGAGGAAACAAAAGGGAAGAGGTGTGTAAAGTGATAAGTATGTGTAGGAATGGTATAATGACCCTTCAAGGAGACCCCCTAGTAGAAACCTTTTTCCGGAGGGTGACCAACTTACTAGGAAACCATGTCAACCACCAAGGTGAAATGAGGCAAAAGGTATAATTTACTAGAAAATATTTTCATATTCAATAAAGGACTCTTTGAAACATTCTCAAATGCTTCAATTATTAAAATGACACTTACCAGGAGACCAAACTTGTTACCTCATGAAGAACTACCTTATATCCTTTCTGGGTCAAGATGGTGTGGTGGACGCTCATGTTTTTGACCAATGGTGATGTGTATTGAGAGGAGGGGCTTTGCCTGCTCATCTGTCTCTTGACACTCCATGCCTTCAACCTGTGGGCCTCAAGACATCATCTCCTTAGTTACATGTAGCCTAGGGGGGTAACATTTGGCTCCTACATGGGGACATGAGCTCGTCATAGAGTACATGAGAATCTTATCTTCTCCTTATAATACCTGTGCCTACACATACTCAAGAAAATATATTAGATCATCAAGTGGTGGCTTGCTCACCCTTTACTCATATAATCAAAACTTCAAAATTTCAAAATTGACAACTATTCCTTGGAAAGAAAATTTTGTATTTTTTCAAAAACTTATAAGTAACATTTAGTATGATTAAAACAAATGTACCATAAAAAATGTGCATAAATTAAAATAAATAAACATGTAAAGAAAAGTATGAAAGTGAATGCAACTACAATACAACCAACAAACAAATGCAAGAAATAAAATGACCTACCTACTTACCTGGGGCCCGAGGCCCATGGAGATCATGCCCCATCAACATAGGGTTGGAACATAAACCCATCAACTATTAATGGCATCTTCCTCCCATCCATGGAAGATAAATAGTAAGTGTCATTCTCAGACTTCTTCTTGACAATGTAAGGGCCTAGCCACAAAGCTTCATCTATTTTGTCATATTTTGAATTTCCATTCTTTTTATCCCACATGAGTGCACGGTTTCCTTCATCAAATTCAACATAAGGTATTTCTTCAATGTAAGGTTGTGTGGGAGAATTTGCTTTAACTATACACTTGATAGTTTGTTCTCGCTCTTTTTCCGTCTTGTCATCATCCTTCTTGAGTATCTTGATGGATGTCGGATCTTTTCCCCGGTATTCTACAATATTCTCTTTATACTTATCCATCTTTGGAAGTAGTTTATCAATATAATATTCTTGTGAAAAAGATAAATCTTGAGGATCATACTAAATAACCTAAGGTGACACATCATATTCACAGTCACATCAATAATCGGGGTTCTTTGGATCAACCACAAGGTTGAGACAATTATATGTTGTTGTTGTTGTGTAGGTGTTTTATCACAGGGGCTTGGACCTAAATCTGAGATCTACATCAACCTAGAATATGTTAGGAAAACCATTGGTTAAAGGTAAGATCTATTCTCCTCAATCATTTGCATAGACTGAACATGCAAGTTTATATCTAGTGGTGTTATACTTGTATTTTCCACCATAGGTTTTGCAAGCATGTTATTAGATGTTACGAGGCTAGAATTACATAATTAAGTAAAATTCTCATAATTATTTCACAAGGATATAATTATTTTGTCACAATTTCATATGAAATAAGAATTATTTCATAATTGAGAAAATAACTTATAATGTGAAAATAAATTTCATAATGAGTTAGAAAAAGGCTTATAATTGAGCATGGAACTTGATAAAAAATCTCATGATAGACAAAAAGTTCGTAATAGGTTGGAAAAGTCTTATAATTGAGAAAGGAACTTGTGCATGACTTATAATTGCTTAATTCACATGCTATCAATTCTTTCCATGACTTATATCCACCTAATTCACATGTCATGAAGCATGTCTCCATTCTCTTCTAAATTCCTATAAGAAGAATCCAAATCAAGGAGATGAGGGGAAGCTAGAGTTTGAAAGTGGTTATGCTGGTGAAATAGAGAGGATACATAAGGTGGCAAAGCAAGAGCATCGAGAACCTGGAACTAGGAGCATTTTTTTCATGACTCAAGGTATGGTTATATAATTGATGTATTGCTCTCATTGATTAATATATATATATATATATATATATATATATATATATATGGTTTTCCCCTTCTCATGCTTATGTATTCAATGTTTAATATTTGCTTGAGATATATCTAATCTTTCCTTGAGTAGATTAGGTTAGATCTAGTTTGGATTTGGTGTCCTTAATGCTTGAAAAAGTTTGAGAGATGTTTGTTTTGTCCAATCATGTGTAGGTAGAATGTTGAAGGAGAAGAACTGAGATCTCTGGGACTACACCAGCCGAGGACACACAAGGAATACCTTCATTGATAATGTATTCCTTTCTCTCCAATTCTAGTGGAATAATTAAGACAAATCTTGTAGACCTAGGGAAAATTTACTACGATCTATACATGTTGTCTATATTGGACAAAGGGAAGTTCCAAGGGAGAGAAAGCTTATCCGTAGTCTAGATTTATCCATAGTATAATCAGAGACTCAATTAGGGACATCCTTTATTTTCTTCCTTGACTCTTAAGGAGTTTTTAACTTAAAAGAGGGTTGTGACCTTCAGTTCCAATTATGTAACTTTTTGTACAGTATCTAAAGGAAATCACTGTATATTTGAATTTGTCTTGAAAAATTAGATTGTTTCAAAAATAAATCGTCCAAATTAGTGTCCAAAAAGTGAAATTATTGTTGATTTAAAATCAACTATTTTGCAGATTTTCTAAGACTATTGCATAGAATTTTTGGTTGATATCTTTTGATAGAGAAATCATATTTCCACCTAACCAACTCCATTAGATAAGGATTTCCTAGGATTTCTTTTGACATATTATATGATATGTTTCTGGTAAATAGAGAGTGCATTGTATTTACTACAAACATATCATGTAATAATTCAAAATAAAGCTTAGGAAATCCTTTATCTAATGGAGTTGGTATGGAAACAATTTGAGTTCTCTATCAATATTGATCAACCGAAAATTCCATGGATCCGTCATGGGAAATATGCAAAATAGATGATCTTAAATCAATGATAGTTTCACTTTTTAGAAACTGAGTTGGACGATTTGTTTTTTGAAACATGCTATTTTTTCAAGAGGAATTTAGATCTATAGTTATTTCCTTCAAATTTTGCACAAAAAGTTACAGAATTTCATTTGAATGTCGTGGCCCTCTTTTAAGTTAAAAAATCCTAAGACTCAAGGAAGAAAACAAAGGATGTCCCCAATAGAGTTGCCAATTTTATTATGGATAAATATAGCCTATGAGAAATCCAAACCTCCCTTGCAACTGCTCTTGGTCCAAGACAGACATAAGGTATAGATCGTAGTAAGGTTTCACTAGATCTACAATATTTTCCTTAATTATGCTATGAGAATTGGAGAGAAAGGAATGCCTCATAAATAAAGGTCATCCTTGCGTGTCCTCCGCTATTGTAGTCTCAAACATCCCGCTCTAGTTCCTTCAACCCACTACATGTACAAATAGATAAAACAAACCTCTCTCAAACCTTTTCAAGCATTAAGGACACTAAATCCAAACTAGATATTCATGTCTCAATGGATTACAAGTCTATCGACATCTAAAGATAATAATTCATCATGGTGGTGGTGAATCGACTCACTAACTATGCATAGTTTTGTTCTCTTTCTCATCCTAAGAAAGTACAGTAACTACAGTATTCATGGAAATATTTTAGAAGTAGCATGGAAACCCCAAGATTATTGTAAGTGATGGAGATCCAAGTTTTACAAGAAATTTTTGGATAAACTTGTTTTCTCTTTTGGGTACTATATTAGCTCATAGCTCATTGTACCACCCTCAATCTGATGGAAAAATTGAGGTTATGAATAAGTGTCTAGAAGGTTATCTCTATTCTTTGCATCTAATAAACAAACACAATGGGTCAATAACCCTTAGCAAAATGGTGGTACAACACTTTCTTCCATATTTCATCCAAAATTTCACCATTCATGGAACTTTATGAGTATCATCCTCCATTGGTCATAGAGCATGATGTTGCACTCCTGAATAACTACAGTTACTACCTCCATGAAATGGACAAATAATGTGAATGTTGAAGGGGTCTAGAGAAAGGAACTCAACCAAAGTATATCTCCTCCATCTAAACACACAAATGTGCATCTAAAAGTGAGTTCTCTCAAAATATGTGCCCAAGAAAGTGAGTGTTCTCCCTCAAGATGCTAAACTCAAACAATATATCATGAAAACCTTAGGGACCCCTTACTTGATGAGCATTCCTCTCCAAAAATGTGTAAGAATCAATGTGAATACACATCATGCGAAGTAAAACCCTTATGAAGTAAATGTTCCTCCAAATCTAAATCCAATAAGGATATGGCATGCCTCCAAATGTGTGACTAGACATATAAACATGTGAGATGTTCCCTTCAATGCAGAAATATGCATAAAATTGTATGGATGAAGGATCCAAAAACTAAAATTTACTACACATGCCACCATGCCTCCAAATATATAGTGATGCCCCCAAACAGTTATGCTCAATGAGAAAATGAACATCACAATTTACAACCTATAGCCATCAATCCATAAACCCTATGAATCAAACCTATAGCCATCAATCCATAAACCCTATGAATCAAACCTGTTGAAATAGGGTCTTCAACACTAGATCAAACTGTCATACCATATGACTGGTAACAATCCCCTTCACCATTTGCTTCTTGTGAAGTAAATTCAACCCTTGAAAACTCAAATTTCGATAGCATTTGTACCATAAAGCATGAATCATCTTTTTTCAGGGTATGCATATGATCAGATACAATCTTTAGAGGAAACAAATCTTCAGATGAAACATCTTATTCCCTATCATCGTGACCTTTGCCACAAGATGACAATTATCAGATTTATCAAAAATTGTACATCCGTTGTCTTCAAATGTGTGATTTGAGTAGCCGCTATCCAGAAATATGCATCTTACTTTACTAGATCATGCGTGAAGAATGTGGAATGTTTAGAATGCTCAATAGATTCATCATTATAGTTAGGCCTTGATCAATTCCAATGAAATTTCTTCTCCATTCTCTTGAAGTCATAGCGCCAAGGCATTGGCAATATCTAGACAAAATATTTTTACAATCTGAATAAATGTCCGTTTGTTGTTCCTCTTCATTTTCCTATTCCACGTCCATTATTGGTGGACTAAATATTATTACAATCTGAATAAATGTCCGTTTGTTGTTCCTCTTCATTTTCCTATTCCACGTCCATTATTGGTGGAAGGATCCCCTATATTTTATTTTGGGAAGTATTGAAATTTTCTCATCAATTTTAATAGAAAATTGGAAGGCTTGCACCAACTTCTCCTCAGATCATTACATACATTCATTATGATTGCACAGAACCTACCAACTAGACCATTTTCAGCTTTTCTTTCTTCATTGACTATAGCAAGTGTATCATACTTTGGAAAAAGAGATCTGAATATTTTTTCTATGTTCTATGACATATTCCTCTTGATACTCAATCCATTCACAATATCTTGGGTCCTAGTGATAAAATCTTGAATAGAGTTAACTTCTTTCATCTTTAAACTTTCAATTTCCCTTCTTAAAGTTTGAAACCTTACAGATTTTATATTTATCTTTAAACTTTCAATTTCCCTTCTTAAAGTTTGAAACCTTACAGATTTTACTTTGCTTGATCATTGGTAGACAACTTGTAAGGTGTCCCAAGCATCCTTTGATTTTGTTAAACCTGCAATATGGGGAAGATTGACACATCCAAAGCATATTGTATAGAAAATAGGGCCCTACTATCCTTTTTATGATTATCATTTAGCTAATTTTGTTGATCTCATGTTTGAACATTTAAGGCATTTTGATATGCAGGTTTAACAAACCCATTTGCCACAGTCCTAGAGATCTTGGAACATCAACTAGTTTTTTATTTTGTACTCCAACCGCCATAGTTTTCTCCTGCACAACACAAAATCTGCAGGTGAAAATTTCCCTTCGCCATTATTTCTCAAAACAATTTCTACAGAATCACTCGCAATATCATCTTTGATAACAGATAAAAAAAAATTATAAAATTAGAGAAGAACTTTGTTATTGATTGGAGAATTAAAAAAAGATCAGTACTTACACCATACCGTGGAATGAATAATGATACAAAACTGTGTAACAATAAATATATTCAAATATTAAAAAATCAGAGTATTCTAGAACATCCATGTGGAGAGAGCTTATGCTAGTTTGCGGGTAGCTAAGCTGTATAATCTTCTGAAAAAGAGTCTGTTCACTAAACTATTCCCCAATAAAACAAAAACTGCTGAAACTTCTTTGAGAGGCACACAGAAAATCATTTAATCACCTGCTAATTTTACTTATGTAGCCCTGAGACAGTAGAAAGACAGCAGAGTGCACACGACCTTTGAGACAGCAAGCAAATTAATTTCTCACGCATATCTTGTTTTGTCACCTCTTATCCTAAATGCAAATCTAGGATTACTATGAAGCGTTGGAAGCCCGCTAAGTTCCTCGTTAGAAGATAGTACAGTTATAGATTTACTTGCTGGAACAGTGCTAATGCTAATCACTAGCTCATAGAAATTGAGAATACAGTGGGAAAAGTTAGTCCAGACGTAGCCCTGCCAGAGATAGAAAAAGATGTATTTTCAATACTGAGACAATCCTCTGCGGGATCTAGATGCTCAGACGAGGAGAAACCTCGGGACACTACAGACCTAGCTGTCTTAACGTCTGAGTAAGACTCCAGTGGAGAACCAGGAGAAGTTGTCAAAATATGCAGCTGATCCCTGGGTATAAGTGAGGAGATTTTTACAATAGTACTATGTTTCAGGATAGCCCAGCGGATGAGCTAAGGTCGGTTCACACAGGATGAGCTTCACTACATAGGACTATATATTCGGTGATAGAGTCTCATCCGTTACAGAAATCGAGCGGGCAGAGAGCAGTGAAACTTACCCAAGGATTTCGTTATTGCCACCAAAATGTAGAAAAAGGGCGGCATGTAGTCTCACTGGAAGTTGCCGAGGAGATTTTCTATATCAGAGATACGTTCGGTCATATTTTGCTGAATGCAGTCGACTCGATCCCGGAAGCAGCATGGTCAGGTCGATTTTGCTCACAGCTGATAAGATTTTCAGCGCCCATGCAGACCATAAGATTCGCTTGTGGCACCGCTCCAGTTATAGTCGCACCGCCACGAGCTATTGCCCACAATACTGACGCTGATGGGTATTATACAGCCACGTTTATAAACAATTAGCTTCGCGATCGTGGAGCATCGCTTCGGGACGCTGGGAATAGAACTCCAGCTACGCCACACGGGGATTTTTTGGTGGCCATGGGAGCTGAAATGTGGAAAACCTTATCCTCTGTTACAAAAATCGCCGTCACCATGAGGTTTCCCGAACCGAGGGGACAGCATTAAACCAGATATGATACTAATAGTAGTTGGGGTTTTATACTCTGTAGTGAAGCTCATCGTCGATGGGGCGACATTAAGAAGGCTTCATCGTCGGGGGGACGACATCCACAGAAGCGATCCTGGTGGTTCTCATATCGACACAATGCCCTCTGGGTGTGGCGATCAGATCGTGATAATAATCTTTAACGTGATCTCAACTCCCACTCTACAGACTCAACCCGGTCTGTAGATTCAACTCCCCTCTCCCCAGCCTTCTCAAATTTGCTTTTGAAACCGACGAACTCCTTCCTATTTATAACTTGTCCTTGAACAAAATTTTATTTTATATTTATGATGATGCTTTGACCATGGACACATTTTTATTTTATATTTATGTTGATGCTAAGTTTGGAGCATTAGTTACCAATTGGAGTGGGCTAATTCGGGAGCGATCTTTTTTTTCCAGTTATTTTTTAGGCACTTTCTCCTCTTTGTAGAAACCATACTTAATTAAATACAAAATTTAATACAATTTAAATATATAATTTTTTTTCATACATAAATAATTTATTTGCCATCATATGAGCATATAATATTCAACAAAATTTAAAATTTAACTACAGCATAAAAATAATTTAGCAATTTCATAAACAAATTACCTGTTTCTGATGCTAAATTTCGCTGCTTCGTTGGTCCAATGTTGAAGTTGAAACTGTGTCAAACACTGCCCAAAACCGAGTTTTCCTCCCTGCCAGCTAGGAACAGCTTGTCCGGCTCCCTAGCTCCAAGATACCATAAAGATATCCTGACCCCCGTGCCCAAAACCCCCAGCAAACCAGTGCCCCATGCTTCTGATTCACCAAAACCCCAGAGCCAAACTCCTCACCCCAGAGATCTCCACAAAAAATCTCCCACAGAAATATATCCTCCTCTCAAAAATGCTTCCTCCTCCCCCCAAAAGAATCATTTCCCCGTAAGACTCTTCTCCATCATATTCCTCCTTCACCGACTCTCCCCCCTTCATTAATTTCCTTATCCCTTTATTTATTATCTTATCCGCCTATTTATTATCTTATCCCCTTATATTTATTATATTATCCCTATATTTAATGTTTCTCCTCCCCTCCCCCCCCCTATATGTAAATCTTTAATACATTAAATTATTAACCCCCTTTAATTCTTTACTCAATTAATTAATGAGTCAATTAATAATTAATAAATCATTAACAGATATGGACAAATAATTAATAATAATTAATTAGTTAATTATTATTTAAGAAATAATTATTGTTTAGCTAACATATTAGGACAGTCAAATTATCAAATTAATTATAATTAATCATCCCTGTGCATCTATTTAACCAGGGTTGTTACATACACCCACCTTTCAGGAAACTTCGTCCCGAAGTTAAGGTATCTTATGGTACAAAGGAAAAGAAACATGGTTCACACATTCATAACAAATAATCTATACTATTAGTAAGTAAGCCAAGAAAACGCATACATACTAGTGTACATATACAAGAAATGCATGTGTAGCTAGTACATACAAGTCTCATGCATGTACTAATAATCAATAACTATCATCCTTTAGTAATTTAGGTATGCATCCAATCTAATCAACAAGACTAGTCTTTATAACAGACAATAAACCAATCAAATGTTTGAGAAATCTTTAATTATAATTATCCGGTTCAACAATTTTATTTAGACAACTGTGGTTTAGTTACGTAATTACGAATATTCATATATACACATTTTCTTTTTAGAAGGGAAAACATTAAATTCCACCATAAGACAAATCTTCATACTTTCTCAACTATTTCTACTCATCATTCCTCCCTAACTTACTTCCATCTCCATTCCTATCCTTCCTCTGGTAGACTATCTTGGAGCGTCAACTATATTGACCTAACTTCAAATAGAACCCGTAAGCGGAAGTGTCTCTATCTCAACCAAGCTTCCCTAGCGAGCAATTGACAGTCATCATCACACGTCTTGGGGAGCATGAGCTAACACCGACCTCCCATGACTTCAGGTTTCGGAGGATACACGGTGGACAATGCCTCCACCCCTCCTAATCATAACTAGGGTCCACACCCTACAATGGAATATACAGTGGCACCGTGTTGCTAGGGGTTTTGTCATCGTTTATTCGGTTTTGGGCAGTCTCATCAGCTGAAATCCTGCACTAGTCCACATATCATAGAAATGCATCCAAACCAATATAATTNTCCCTAACTTACTTCCATCTCCATTCCTATCCTTCCTCTAGTAGACTATCTTGGAGCGTCAACTATATTGACCTAACTTCAAATAGAACCCGTAAGCGGAAGTGTCTCTATCTCAACCAAGCTTCCCTAGCGAGCAATTGACAGTCATCATCACACGTCTTGGGGAGCATGAGCTAACACCGACCTCCCATGACTTCAGGTTTTGGAGGATACACGGTGGACAATGCCTCCACCCCTCCTAATCATAACTAGGGTCCACACCCTACAATGGAATATACAGTGGCACCGTGTTGCTAGGGGTTTTGTCATTGTTTATTCGGTTTTGGGCAGTCTCATCAGCTGAAATCCTGCACTAGTCCACATATCATAGAAATGCATCCAAACCAATATAATTTCACATACAAATATTCGTACCATAATGTTTCTCGGCTAGTGATCATGATATCCACTTTCATCATCATTACGTTGGCTATTTCATAGCCCATAACCTGCAGATTAGTCTGTAACACAAACTCATACATTTCTATGCATTATCATCATGTAATTGCATACAATCATCATTTATATTTGGTATCCTTGTAACAACAACTTAACATCAAATCTTTCCAGTTAGAAATAGATCTCATAATATCCCATAATTCAATTTTGACACCCATTCATAAGATTATCATTTACCAAAATAGATTGCATCATATCCAACATCATTCTAATAGCATTTAAACATTCATAAAATTTGCATTATCACAATATGTCGCATCATATACATCATCATCAATAACATTTAAACATTTGTAAAATTTACATTCACATAGTAGATCGCATCATATACATCATCATCAATAACATTTAAACATTCATAAATGTTCATACATCTTAAAGTTTCACTGTGAATAGAAAATAAAGTATATAGGCCTCAGGTAATCCTGTTTGTCTAAGTCAAAGGTGGTGTTACATACACCCAACCTTCGAGAACATATTCTCGAGGGGGTCAAAAAAGTGAGGGAGAGTCTTGTCGTAGTTTCTCAACGTCTTCCCAAGTAGCAGATCTTGAACTATACTTGTCCCACTGGACCTTAACTTGGTCTACCAAACGGTTCCTGATCTGTCGGACTCTATGGTCCAATATGTGTAACGGTTCTACCGTGAGGGTTCCCACATCTGATACCTGCAATTCCTTCCAATTTAGTTTATGTGATTCATCAGCAACATAATGACATACAACAGATACATGAAAAACATTATGAATTTTATGCAAGTGGGGTGGCAGTACGAGACGATAGGCAACGAGTCCAATTTTCTCTTGGATTTTGAACGGTCCTATAAATCGAGGTGACAACTTTTTCCCCTTCCCGAACCGTATGGTGCTCTTATTAGGCCTGATATGAATGAAAACCTGGTCTCCCACCTCATAACTTTAGTTGGTCATGTGTGCATCTGCATAACTTTTCTATCTATCATGTGCTTCCTTTAGTCTCTGCCTAATCTGAATCACCTGTTCCTCCATCTCTTGAATCAATTCTGGCCCAGCTGTTACTCAGTCTTCTAGTCTATCCCAACTCAATGGAGTTCTACATGGTCTTCCATACAAAGCTTCGTATGGTGGCATTCCGATGGAGCTATGAAAACCGCTATTGTAGTAAAACTCTACCAAAGGTAGGTACTTCTCCCACTGGGTTTGATTATCCAGGACATACATCCTGAGCATGTCTTCCATGACTTGATTTACTCTCTCGGTTTTCCCATCTGTTTCAGGATGATAAGTTGTGCTTAAGTTCAACTGAGTCCCCAACGCTGACTGCAAACTTGTCCAAAACCTAGCAGTGAATCTGGAGTCCCTATCTAAAATGATCTTCTTAGGTATCCCATGCAAACAGATAACCTCACTTACAAACACACATGCCACATCAGTGACATCGTAAGTGTCTCTAACCGGAATAAAATGAGCACTCTTGGTTAACTTATCCACTATCACAAGAATGGCATTGTGTCTATGAGATGTGAGTGGTAAACCCACAACAAAATTCATAGAGATGATTTCCCACTTGGACATAGGGACATCATGTGGTTGTAGGAGGCCTGTTGGGTGATGGTGGTCGGCCTTCACTTGCTGACACTCTAGGCATTTGGAAACAAAATGGAATACATCGCGCTTCATGCCTACCCAGAAGAAGATCTTCCTCATGTCTGCATACATCTTCTTCACACCCAGATGCGCACAATAAAATGCTCTATGGGCTTCCTTTAGTATGATGCTTCGAATATCCCCATTTTCAGGGATGTACATCCTTCCTCGATATCTTAACAGTCTGTCTGCTTCTAGACTATATCCTTCATACTTTGGATCTAACTACCTTCCACGC
>JASDQU010033015.1:26086-37219 GCA_032191745.1 Picea mariana | reverse complement strand
TTTTCCATGAGAATCCCATCAATATATAGGAGAGGATGAGATGGTTACTTGGATGAGAATGATCCCACCAAATCAGGGAAACCAGTAAAATGATAACCATTCGAATGCCAACCCATTATCTAGAAGATTCCCTTCTAGAACCATCGAGACTTCATCTTTTTCCAAGCTTGAGAACAAGTTCGCACCCTAGCTATGTAGAACATTGTGAGAAGTTCACACCCTAGATGAAGGCAGCTTGCAAGAATGGATTATTCTCGCACCCTAGGATATAAGAAACCTGCGAACTCTCTTCAAAAATATGTTTTCTGAGAAGAGATGAATGTCACTTTTCTCAGGAGAAAGTTCTTATTGGGATCCTGAGTACACCATCATCAATACACCATCAAGATGACCAAAATCATGGGTAATAGAATTCCCCCCAAATTATGAGGCCAGAATCAATGACAGTCCAAATACTTTGTAAATTGCGTGTGTGTGTCGAAAACCAGGACTGCACCTAATCGGAAACATGCGAACAACTAAGCATCTGTAGAATATCATACTAGTTCTGAGGTAGGCATTCCCATACTCAGATCACGGATGGATGACATTATAAGCATAGGTCATGGCCACCAATCATACACTGTGGATCCATGCCATCAAAATATCGCATAGCCACTAGGAATACACTGTGGATCTATGCAAGAAAATTCAAATTGAGACAACATAGCCACGAGACATACAAAGTGGATCTATGTGTCGCAACTTAGGCATATTCCATCGCAACCTAGACAAAGAGATGAGATCCAGGGTCTTCAATCCCGTCGCCCGAAAGTATGAATCTAACCATGTGATTACATGTGTTGAAGTCGAACATGGTAGAAACCACTTGATTACCGGTCAATGATGAAACCATTAACAAGTGCGAGGGAAATCACCATTAATGTCAATGACTCCCAAGGTACACTAGTACAATCCACCGAATGTGAATGAATGAGTTGAGGTCGAACATCCGACGAAATCTTTCGATTAGGGGTCAATGATGTAAACCCACTGTCGAAAGCGAGGAAACCTACCATTGAGGCATGCATGTTCCAAGGTACTAAAGAATTTCTAAGTCTTGTTTCCGGATAATGAGCTGAAGTCGATGGAACAAAACTCGTCACAGGAGGGCCTTGATGTATCCCTCATCAATGACACAAAATGAGTAATAGATTTTGAAGGTGAAACAGAGTATGATATAAGTTGGAGTGGACACAGGGAAGGCCGACACAGAGAGAATGGACAACTACGGATGGCCGACTCAATAGAGGTTTTAGATGAACTTCTCTTGAACATATGAATGACATGACCAATGATTTGGCAGCATTGACTCAGAGACGACGCAGGGTATGACCTTATAGCAAATCGAATGAGAGACAAATGGATTTCCCAAACTGGCTTCAAATAATGAATAAGGGGGTGTCATGTTCAAGAGCGACACTTACTGCCAATTAATATGAATACGAGAACACATCCCTTTCCCAAATTTTCCCCCACCATTTTTGGCGAGTACCTCTTTATTTTTATGCAAGCCTTAGGAGGATAACATATGCTTGTTGATATAAGCTCATCATTCGGATAAGTCCTTCGGAGTATGTTTAACGAACCCTAGGAAGCAGTGGTTCGGTCCCATTATGGGTCTGTCGATGTTTGTTTAACGAGTCCAAAGATAGAAAAATCGAAGGTTTTTCATGATTATAGAGTCTGGAAAAACACTTAAAAGAGAACTCTC
Organism: Picea mariana; assembly: GCA_032191745.1. Classification (NCBI taxonomy): domain Eukaryota; kingdom Viridiplantae; phylum Streptophyta; class Pinopsida; order Pinales; family Pinaceae; genus Picea; species Picea mariana. The sequence goes on along the minus strand of JASDQU010033015.1, from coordinate 35,466 downwards.
TCAGTTCCTTTTTCGTAAAATAGTCTGATGAGACCGAAAAAGAGATAAATTATCACCCAACAGATGCTTTCTTCAAATACTTTAACGAGCGTGAAAATAGCAAGGTCGCTCGGCAATCTTTTCATGTTTAGAGAGTCTGAAAAGAGCTTAAAGGAGACTCCAGAGGGGGTTCCTTTTTCGTATAACCTTGTTGAGCCCGAAAAAGTGATAAAAGTGTGCTCGATTGTGTTCTCATGTATTTTCGAGCATGAGAACGGACAAAGATCAAGCTTGAGGTTTTGTACAAAAACCATAAAAAACAATCAAAACATGCGATGAAGAAGAAAAAATATTTGCATCCCTATGCATGAACATCAAGGTTGTTACGTCTGCAAAAGTCGCACTCAAAAGGGTATTAGGCATTAGGTTTTAATAAATAAACGATTATAAAATCTAATAATAAATGGTAAAAGTAAATATAAAGGGGTAAAAGTTCTTTTTACCATAGTCATTTTAACTTTACCAATATTTGAGTCCAAAACCCCTCTTTTGCCCTTGAATTTCAGCGCTTGATTGAGGGAGTTACGAGCATCCATTCGACGAACCGTCTCTGGCAGTGAGGTAAGCTCCTTGTTCTCTACCTTTCATGGTTTGATTTTTCATTTTCATTGGCAAAAATCATAGTTTTGAGTTTTTTTGGGGGGCTAAATTTGCGCTCAGCCATTCTCGCAGGCCAGCCACACGGGACCTGCGAGAACCTTGCATTGTGCCTAAAGGGAACCTGCGAGAACTGTAAAGTGGAAAAAAATTTAAAGTTTTCCTCAATGAAAAAGATACCAAGTGTTGAATAGAGTTACTAACTTTCTTCTTATGCTTCTTATGCAGGTATTTGGCCACCACCATGGTGCTGGAATGGCGTGAAAGAGAGCATGAAGAAGATGATGCCATTGCCGAAAATCATACGGCCACCATTGTCGCTTTACGAGACTGTGGTATTCTGAAATTCTTTCATATCCCGGGCATGAGGGCCCAATTCAAGTTATTGGAGTACCTTGTGCATATTTTGGATCCTAACCAACAAGTATTCCATGTAGGGTCCACACATTGTCCTTGGATATCGAGGACATTTACTTCTTGACAGGACTGTCACGGCATGGGTACCATGTGAGCCTAACTGGTAGCAGAGGTGGTGGGATGCCCATGAGTGAGTACTGTTGCTTACACTATGTTCTAGAGGCAGAGAGAAGCAAAGGGAAAGTAGCCATTTGGGGAGTGCAGGATTTGACCCTCCGCACTATCTTGTTCACCATTGCTCATATGGCTGGGAGAACTACTCCTCACATGGCTCTCCAGAGCTACTTTCAGTATGCCATAGAGTGTACTGAGCCTCGGGTTTTTAACTGGGCAGACGTAGTGCTTCGTAGCATGAAGAGGCAGTTGACCAAATGCAGGCGAGGTGAACTGAAGCAATTTGGGTACGGGTCTTTGTTGGTGTCATTCTTTCTTGAGAGGGTTCGCTTGCTGAGGCTACAGGTTGAGTGGGATTTACTGGCTCCAACAGATCCAAGAATGTTGAGGTGGTGTCAGCTCATGTCCCGGCATGTAGCTAGACCAATTATCAAATATAATGATGTCTTCTTCAACTGGTTGCAACCACACATGTTGATGGTCGATGATTATGCCTATGCCAGGTTGGACTTCCGAGGAGATCCAGACTTGGTCCTGCCTGAGGGTGCTCAGTGGGGGGATCTTGGTAAGAAGTACACATTTTTCTTTTTAAATGTTTTTGTGAATTTTATCATATGCAAATGTTTTTTTATGTTCATCCAAGGTCTAAATACAAAATTACTTTTTGATGACACAGACATGGGGCTTACCGACCTCCTGGTACTTCTCCTATTCAGTGACGAGGAGAGGTGGCTCCAGTGCCATGATGGGACGTTGAAGATTATGAAGCGGTGGAACAAAACCTAGAGGGTTTGACAGTAGACATTCCAGACATGCCCCTTGGAGAGGTTCCACGAAATTATCAGCGTCATACAGTAGGAGTGTCAGAGTCCATTGGCTGACTACTTCGTAGGGTTTCTCGAGCAGTCGTGTGTTACTGTGAATGTCATCCATGACGTCACTTTTTAGAAGCTATAAGCTTCAGATTTTGAAATTTTGGTCCTCAGACAGAACGTTTTTGTAAAAACTCTTTTGATCATTATATATACATATGGCTTCTACCGGTTTATTTTGTGTTGTGTGACAATTGATGTGATTGATTTATAAATGACCCAAATGTCTGTCTAATACATAGTTAGCTAATGCATTAGTTAATGTATTTAGATGTCTAGGAATATGTTGATATTCAATATAATCAAAATAACGTTCCAAGAGGCGAATTCACAAATACACCCATAACAAAGTAGGACTTCGAATAGTATAAACATTACTTAACTGTAGTACTACGAGCTGTGAATCGAGTCACACAACCAAATGACGGATTCCGAGTGAGATAGAATCAATCAACAATTCGATAACGGTGTTATACTCTACAATATTGTTGGTTGCACGGCTGAGACACACACCTCGTAAGGATACAAGTTCATTTGTAGGGGCGTAAATTGCCCATGCAGTGGAAGCAAGGTTCTGAGTACTATGTCTAGCACCATCAGTGAAGCCAATGTAGGGTAGTGAAGACTCCAACATCTGGAAATCAAACACAACGTCACATAAGGGCAGAGACCAGATAATGACAAAAGCAAGCTACAGTAACACACAAGAAGTATGATACAATAAAAATACAGGGACTCGTGCACAGGTGATCTTATGCATAGTACTTCTTCAAGTACAACCCATTTCTGGGTTCACTCAAAGGGATACCATCATAATCTACTAACTCATAAGACCCTTTTTCCAAAACTTGTCTAATGATATAAGGACCTTGTCACATGGCTTCGAATTTTCCAGCTCCTAGCATATCTCGATCTTGTTCATAGAGGAGAACGAGATCTCCTTCGGAGAAAATGCGAGGCTTGACATGTTTGTTGTATTGGGCCTTGACACATTTTTTCTGAGCTTCTATGACTAGGGTAGCATCACGTCGAGTTTCGTCTAATCGCATAAGATACAAAAGACATTCTTCCTCAGCAGAAGTGTTTGGTAGGAGTTCAAAAGCTAGTTTTAAAGAGGGTATCTCACATTCAATCGGGAGAATGGCTTCCAAACCATAGACTAACCAAAAAGGTGTAAACGCAATAGCGGACTTGATGGATGTCTGGTAAGCCCACAATGCCGAAAACAACATTGTGTGCCAACTTGTTTTGTGAATCTCTATCATTCGTCAGAGCATAGTTATGAGAACTTTGTTAATTGCTTCGACTTGGCCGTTGGCCTGTGGGTAATAGGGCATTGAGTTTTCATGGTGAAGACCCAACTTTTCAGTGAGTTCAGACATCATGAAGTTTCTAAAGTGGCTACCGTGATCAGTGATGATAGCCCGAGGAACACCAAAACGAGCTATGATGTGATTAAAAATGAATAATGTTGGAGTCTTTCCAGTGTTATCAAATGTCGGCATCACCTCGGCCCATTTCATAAAGTAATCTACAGCTACAATAATGTATCCATGCCCCCCGACCGAGTGGGGGCGACATGTCATGAAATCGATGCCCCATTTCGCAAAGGGACCAATGGAGACCACAGGGTGAAGAGGAGCGGGATGTGACCGTATCTTATGATTAGAGGTCTGGCAAGCATGGCATTTTTGGACGACGATTATGCAGCCATTAAATAAAGAAGGCCAAAAATACCCTGCTCGTAAGATATTCTGGGTAGTAGCATACCCAGACATATGACCACCACAGGCTCCAGAATGGCAGTCATTCAAGGCTTTCTCGACTTCGTTGAACGTTAGGCAACGTCGAAAAACTGAGTCAATCCCCCGACGATAAAGTGTATCCCCAAGGATAATATATTGACGGGCTTGGTAGCGTATTCAACGTCGATCAGTACTATACAAAGTTGGATGGAAAGTCTGGGTTTGGAGATATATGATGATATCGCCACACCAAAGATCATCAGAGCTAATGAGGAAAAGGGATTCATCTGGTAATAAATCAGCTGCTACATTTTTCGTTTCAGAATAGGGAAATCCGCATATCAACTCAGCAAATACTAAGGACTTCTTGGACTTGGCGCGTTTGAATTCCAAGTCAAACTCCTGAAGTATCACGATCCATTTGGAGTATTTTCCCCCTAGCAATTGACATGTGAGAATGTGTTGCATAGGGTTGCAGTTAGAAATCACTGTAGTCTGGCGAGACAGGATATAGTGCCGGAAGCATTGGACAGCTTGGACAGCTACCAAGGCCAGTTTTTCGACATGTAAATACTTGGTTTCAGTAGGCGTTAGACTTCGACTCAAGTAATAGATAACATGTTCGTCATAAAAATCATCCTCTTGGATGAGAACTACACCAATGGTGTAATCTGAGGCTACAGGGTAGAGGAAATAATCATGACTGTAATCAGGGGGGAAGAGAAGTGGAGCATGTGTTAGGGACAATTTCAAAGCTTCAAAAGCTTTGTTTGTGATGGTATCCCATACGAACTCAGACCCCTTTTTTAGGAGCCGTGTAAATCCACGAGTTATCTCGACGTAATTTGGGATAAAACGACGAAGAAAGTTTGATTTCCCTTGCAAACTTTGTAACTGGTGAAGTGTAGAAGGAGGAGGGAGATTAAGGATCGCCTCGACCTTTAAGGGATCTACCCTGATCCCTTGACGCGAAACAATAAAGCCTAAAAGTCGACCGGATTCCATGCAAAAAACACACTTGTGAGGATTCAAGCGTATATGGTAAAACCGACAGCGGACGAAAATGGCTCAGAGGTGGATTGGATGATCGACTCGGCACATAGAGTGAGCGGGTAAATCATCTAGATATGGTTGTACGATGTGCTTGATATCATGGAAGGCATAAGACATGGCGCGTTGAAAAGTTGTGCCAGCGTTCTTGAGACCAAAGGGGAGTTTTCGATAGGAAAAAGTGCCCCAAGGACAAATAAAAGCAGTCTTATGTTGATCCTCGGGAACAATGTTGATTTGATTATACCCAGAGAAACCATCCATCAGAGAGAAGATTTCACTTCCGGTGCAATCATCGACAATCTGATCGACGAAGGGGGTTGGAAAGTTGTCTTTGGGACAAGCTTTTTTGATATCCCTATAATCAATGCATACACAGATTGTGCCTTGTTTCTTGTCGATCGGGACAAGATTGGAAACCCAGTCAGTGAGGGCCACTGGGTAAATAAAGCCGGCCTTGAGAAGTTTCTTGACTTCGAGCTTGATAGCAGCCGCTTTACATGGGTGAACTGGACGAAGGCATTATCGAGTGGGTTTAGCGTCAGGGTATGTCCTAATCTCATGTATCACAATGTCAGGGTCGATAACCGGCATTTCTTCGTAGCTCCAGGGGAAGACGTCATGAAACTCTTTGAAAAGGGACGTGTAGGTGACGATTTCGTCAGGGGAACATGAAGCTACGATATGCACATTTTCGACAATTCCAGGTTTGATGGATATGTCGAGGGGAATAGTGGGTGAGATATTGCTTAAGTTCCCTTCGGAAAACACATCGTGTGTGGATGCGGGAACGGTTGAGATGACAACAACGGTTGATGGGGTCAAGATCCGTTGGTAGTTATCGATGGTATGTTGCTCCAGGAAGAGGATGGAACGATGATGTCCATCATCCCAAGGGGTGTCCTCCATGACAAACATGATCATTTCATCTGTGGGAAAAATGACATGGAAAGGATCTAGAGCTAACTCACCAAGAGAGGGGGTAGAAGGGGTTGTCGATTGAATGGACTGATAGGCGGATTCGATCGGACTTAACGGCATTTCGTCACCGTAATGAAGATGATCTCCAGGGTCAGGTACCATCCATGGGTCTTGAGACGCAGGAGTTCCGTGAATCAAGGTGGAGATCATGTTGATTGAAGCAACAGACGAGCGTGGAACATCGGGTGGTGGAATGGTGAAAGTACCCATTAACGAAGAGTCTTTGAGAAGGCCTACGCCAATGTTCTCATAACCCGGTGGGGTTTTAGTGATGAACGGTATGTTGTCAGTACGGGTATCTAAGTTAAAGAAGGCTAATTGGTCAACGGTGACTACCTTCCCTTGATGTGGGAAACGTACCACACGAAAAAGGGTCAACACAACTGCATGCATGGAATCGATCCAGCTGCGTCCAAGCAAAAGATTGTAATCAAGAGGAGCATCAAAGACTTCCACTTCGACTTGGACCGTTTTGCCTTCNGAGGCACCCTTATCGATAATGGTTCGACAAATGCTTTTGTCAGAGACAATCACTTGGATTTGGAACGTGAGTTGAGGGGGTAACCTTGGAATGTGATCTTCCAAGTCAAAAATTATTAAATTTGTATCTGTCGGGTCGATTCCACCGATAGATTTCAACAGTGCCTTCCGTTGTGTGGGACAACTTTGAAGGACTTCGAGGGCTGACATCGCAGAAGGTGCTTGGGCCAGATCTTCAACAATGCTGTAGTTCTGGGCACCACGAGCATGAGGATTGAAAGCTGATTTCCGAATGATGCCCTTTGGGGGGGGTCGAAGAACTGTGTCAAGGCTCGGTCTTTTGAGATGAAGAGGACCGTTGGTAGGTGGAGTCACAGGAGAGGGTTGTACCAATGAAGGAGGTGGGTCATCAACCTTCTCTTTAGATGGAGAATAATCTTTGGCTCGAGTGGTGAGTGCAATGTCATTCTACTTTGAATCGCCAGTACACATCAATACATAGGATGTAGTAGAAGGTGAGGGTTGGTCATGAATGACCAATTGGGCTTGTTGTTGAGATGGGAAGGGTTGGGACAAAACGGCCGAAGCAGGTGGTTTTGGGGCTCCTTGAAGGAACTTAGTGATCTCGGCGCATCGTGAACAATCCTTCATGTAGTGATCATCACCACAGATAAGATAAGGGTATCAAGGTTTGTGCTTATCCCTATCATCAATAGGTGGAGTTTTGGTTCACTCTGCTTGAGAAGTATTTTTGTCCTCCTTATTCTTACCCCTTCCCTTTTTGGATTTGTTTTTACCGGTTGGGGTAGATTGAAACGCATTTACCTCAGAAGTCTTGTTGGTGGGAGGGGCAGGAGATGGAGCATTTTGAACAATAGAAGAAGCAGGTTTGGGGTTGGTGCTTGAGGCGGAATGTGGTTGGGCATGGAAAGTTCCAATCACACCGTCAGCTGCATGAAAAGCAGCTGGAGTAGTTGAAGTGGCGGAAGTGGAAGGACGAGGTGTGTCAGGTAGTAAGTCATAAAGGGTACCCGTTTGTGAGTAAACGAGGTCAAGGTATTGAGCACGACTTATGGCCTGCTCTTCCATGACCACTCCACCCATGGTGATGTCATGACCAATGTCGTTCACAAATGATTTTGTGAACCACTCTGCCAGCAACTGATCAGGGAGTTCGAGTTTGATGAGACGTCATCTCCATCGCCACTCATGAATGTGATCGGATATATGAGTGGCTTTGTTTTGTTTGAAAGAACTCAAAATCTCGGTCCCTGTTTCATAACGGATCGGTAATTGGTATTGGGTGAGGAAGTCCATAGCTAGGGTGTTGAAGTCAGTGAAGAAACCTCATGGTAATTCTATATACCACTTTGCAGCAGAACCCGTCAGGGTCCGTTGAAAAATACGTAAACGAATAGAGTCATCCATCAACGAGTTGGATGAGCACCAGAGGTGAAAATTCATGACGTGATTATTTGGGTCCTCTCCCGCTTTGCCGTTGAATTTAGGGATGTCCGATGGTAGCTTGGCTGGTATAGCGGGCCATTGGGGAGAGTGACGAATGGATCATTTAAAATCCTTGACAAGTCCGGGAGATCCAAAGTGGCCAAGAAGGGTAACTGTCGATTCACATGTGGGTACTGGTGGCTTTGGGGAGGAAGCCCCATCGGCAAACCAATAGGACCATAAGTAGTCTGCATATAATGTGAAGACCCAAGCAGATTCGGTGGTGGTTGTAGAGGAAAGTAGCTCATGGGATTGTATCCTTGAACAGGGACATGAGTTTGAGCATTCGAGCCCCAAATAGGATTGGACATACGTGGATATGGTTGGCCTATACTAGGGGGTATAACGGATGCAGCTGGAATTTGTTTCCCCCCAGTCGATTGAGGAGTATGTTGTATTAGATGATTCCAATACTGGGCCAAGGATGGAGGTATGTTTTGTCCATAAGGTGGGGTCGGTGGGGGTTGTCCTCCAATCGAGGGTTGTGTTCCAATTGGGGGCAGTGTTCCAATTGGGGGTTGTGTTCCAATTGGGATTTGCATTCCAATAGGAATTTGCCCACCAAGGGGGGGTTGAGTCAAACCGCCTTGGTGAAATTGTCCACCAACAAGAATCTGGTAATTTGGTGTAAATGACGAAATAGTGCCACTAGGATTAATGTTGCCAGTGGAGGACAAGAAAGGTCCTCCAAAAGGGGGTTGAGGAAGTGTCGGAATGAAACTGGGAAGAAAGTGCCCAGAAGAAGAGGGACCACCAGGAGTACCGGATGGGGTTTGCGTAGGAGTGGGAATGGAAGCATTCAACGCATGGTATCCGGGCGGTAGTGTCGAGGTGACACTGGGTGTGAGCGATGTGCCGATGGGGGCTTGACTAACCGTGGTAATCCTGGTGTGAATACTTGTAGTATCTGTGTAATGGACCATTTCTATAGGGATGGTCAAGATGTGGTCAGATCGCGGGGTGTCCGTACCGGGAAAATAATAGGCGGTAGTAAACTGTACTATGTCTGGGTTAGAGGTTTCAGAGAGCATAGGTGAGACGGTGATTTCAACGCCTGATCCTGCACCAAAAAGGTCCCATCTAAAAATTCTCGTAGACCAAAAAAGATCTTGGCCCTCTATTCCAAGAAAGGGTCCAATCGGTGACTCATAAGACACAACAACTAAGTCTCCGAAAGAATTCACTCGCATAATCTGTCTCTCAGAATCAGGGTGAAGTCAAAAGTCCTCTCGAGTATTGGTAATTCAGAAATGTTCTAGAGAGTCGGTTCATTCCACTTGTGGCGTGGTAACGTCTTGGACTTCACTCTGTTGAGGAGAGCCCTCAGGTGAGCTTGTAGGCAAGGGTTGAGAACCTTCCAGATGCTCTGGAGATAAACCCTGCATTCTACGTGAATGACGTGGAGGATCTATTGTGAACAAGTTACAAACTTACAAAGAAAATCTTATGGTCAACTTGGGTAAAAAAACAACACGCGCTAGTAAACAAAATCTAGGAAAAAATACCAAGAAAACAAGACCTTCTAATTCTGAAGTCACTAGTTGGTGATGAAATCCAATGTCGTGACAATGAAACAAGA
>JASDQU010033015.1:15219-26036 GCA_032191745.1 Picea mariana | reverse complement strand
TGTAAGGTGGACTAGGTCCACTATATTATTAAATAAGGCCCACTATGGTAGTTAGATATAATAAATGGGTAATTAGATATAATAAATGTAAGAGGACTTCTTAGAAGGTTCTACTTCTAGAAGATTCCTCCTCTAGAATGTTCTTTGGTGATGGTAGCACTATATAAAGGAGTTCAAGCAATGTAATAAGACATGAAGAGAATTAGTGTACTTGGAGCGGTAGCTCAATAGGATGATGCCCCCTCGAAGAGGCAAGTGAACAGGAGAGGATCCCTTCCATAATAGGATCCATTGTATGGTGTTGCCCTACCTCAAGGGTTTCTATAATAAAGTTGTGGTTTTTCTATATTGTTCTTCTATATTTGTTGTGGTGCTTTTGTATTCAGTCTTTGGATCTTAATATGTCATGAAATCGATGCCCCATTTCGCAAAGGGACCAACAGAGACCACAGGGTGAAGAGGAGCGGCATGTGACCGTATCTTATGATTAGAGGTCTGGCAAGCATGGCATTTTTGGACGACGATTATGCATCCGTTAAATAAAGAAGGCCAAAAATACCCTGGTCGTAAGATCTTCTGGGTAGTAGTATACACAAACATATGACCACCACAGGCTCCAGAATGGCAGTCATTCAAGGCTTTCTCGGCTTTGTTGAACGTTAGGCAGCGTCGAAAAACTGAGTCAATCCCCCAACGATAAAGAGTATCCCCGAGGATAATATATTGACGGGCTTGGTAGCGTATTCAACGTCGATCAGTACTAGACAAAGTTGGCCAGAAAGTCTGGGTTTGGAGATATATGATGATATCACCATACCAAAGATCATCAGAGCTAATGAGGAAAAGGGATTCATCTGGTAATAAATCAGCTGCTACATTTTTCGTTTCAGAATAGGGAAAGTCGCATATCAACTCAGCAAATACTAAGGACTTCTTGGACTTGGTGGGTTTGAATTCCAAGTCAAACTCCTGGTGTATCATGATCCATTTGGAGCATTTTCCCCCTAGCAATTGACATGTGAGAATGTGTTGCATAGGGTTGCAATTAGAAATCACTGTAGTCTGGTGAGAGAGGATATAGTGTCGGAAGCATTGGACAGCTTGGATGGCTGCCAAGGCCAATTTTTCGACATGTAAATACTTGGTTTCAGTAGGCGTTAGACTTCGACTCAAGTAATAGATAACATGTTCGTCGTAAAAATCATCCTCTTGGACGATAACCATACCAATGGTGTAATCTGAGGCTACAAGGTAGAGGAAATAATCGTGACTGTAATCAGGGGGGAAGAGAAGTGGAGCATGTGTTAGGGACAATTTCAAAGCTTCAAAAGCTTTGTTTGTGATGGTATCCCATACGAACTCAGACCCCTTTTTTAGGAGCCGCATAAATCCACGAGTTATCTCAACGTAATTTGGGATAAAATGACGAATAAAGTTTGATTTCCTTTGCAAACTTTGTAACTGGCGAAGTGTAGAAGGAGGAGGGAGATTAAGGATCGCCTCGACCTTTAAGCAATCTACCCTGATCCTTTGAGGAAAAACAATAAAGCCTAAAAGTCAACCGGATTCCACGCAGAAAACACACTTGTGAGGATTCAAGCGTATATGGTAAAAATGAAAGCGGACGAAAATGGCTCAGAGGTGGATTGGATGATCGACTCGGCACATAGAGTGAGTGGGTACATCGTCCAGATATGGTTGCACGATGTGCTTGATATCATGGAAGGCATAAGATATGGCGCGTTGAAAAGTTGCGCCAGCGTTCTTGAGACCAAAGGGGAGTTTCTGATAGGAAAAAGTGCCCCAAGGACAAATAAAAGCAGTCTTATGTTGATCCTCAGGAACAATGTTGATTTGATTATACCCGGAGAAACCATCCATCAGAGAGAATATTTCACTTCCGGCGCAATCGTCGACAATCTGATCGGTGAAGGGGGTTGGAAAGTTGTCTTTGGGACAAGCTTTGTTGATATCCCTATAATCAATGCATACACAGATTATGCCTTGTTTCTTGTCGATCGGGACAAGATTGGAAACCCAATCGGTGAGGGCCACTGGGTAAATAAAGCCATCCTTGAGAAGTTTCTTGACTTCGAGCTTGATAGCAGCCGCTTTACGTGGGTGAACTGGACGAAGGCATTATCGAGTGGGTTTAGTGTCAGGGTATGTCTTAATATCATGTATCATAATGTCGGGGTTGATAACCGACATTTCTTCGTAGCTCCACAGGAAGACGTCACGAAACTCTTTGAAAGGGACGTGTAGGTGACAATTTCGTCAGGGGAACATGAAGCTCCGATATGCACATTTTCGACAATTCCAGGTTTGATGGATATGTCGAGGGGAATAGTGGGTGAGATATTGCTTAAGTTCCCTTCGGAAAACACATCGTGTGTGGACGCGGGAACGGTTGAGATGATGACAATGGTTGATGGGGTCAAGATCCGTTGGTAGTTATCGATGGTATGTTGCTCCAGGAAGAGGATGGAACGATGATGTCCATTGTCCCAAGGGGTGTCCTCCATGACAGACATGATCATTTCGTCTGTGGGAAAAATGACACGAAAAGGATCTGGAGATAACTCACCAAGAGAGGGGGTAGAAGGGATTGTCGATTGAATAGCCTGATAGGTGGATTCGATCGGACTTAACGGCATTACGTCACCATAACGAAGATGATCTCCACGGTCAGGTACCATCCATGGGTCGTAAGACGCAAGAGTTCTGTGAATTGAGGTGGAGATCATGTTTATTGAAGCAACGGACGAGCGTGGAACATCAGGTGGTGGAATGGGGAAAGTACCCATTAACGAAGAGTCTTTGAGAAGGCCTATGCCAACATTTTCATAACCGGGTGGGGTTTTAGTAATGAACGGTACGTTGTCAGTACGGGTATCTGAGTTAAAGAAGGCTAATTGGTCGACGGTGACTACCTTCCCTTGATGTGGGAAACGTACCACACAAAAAAGGGTCGACACAACTGCATGCATGGAATCGATCCAGCTGCGGCCAAGCAGAAGATTGTAATCAAGAGGAGCATCAAAGACTTCCACTTTGACTTGGACCGTTTTTCCTTCTAACGTGATGGGCAAGGAAGGAAGGACACCATAGGGCTTAAAATCGGAGCCGTTGAAGGCTTTGAGAGTGTTCTGGGATTCATTCAAAGAGGGAGAGCCAATGGCTTTCCATCAAGTAAGAGACATGACAGATGTCGAGGCACCCTTATCGATAATGGTTTGACAAATGTTTTTGTCAGAGACAATCACTTGGATTTGGAACGTGAGTTGAGGGGGTAACCTTGGAATGTGATCTTCCAAGTCAAAAATTATTAAATTTGTATCCTTCGGGTCGATTCCACCGATAGCTTTCAACAGTGCCTTCCATTGTGTGGGACAACTTTGAAGGACTTCGAGGGCTGACATCGCAGAAGGTGCTTGGGCCAGATCTTCAACAATGTTGTAGTTCTGGGCAGCACGNTGAATCGCCAGTACACATCAATACATAGGATGTAGTAGAAGGTGAGGTTTGGTCATGAATGACCAATTGGGCCTGTTGTTGAGACAGGAAGGGTTGGAACAAAACGGCCGAAGCGGGTGGTTTTGGGGCTCCTTGAAGGAACTTAGTGACCTCGGTGTGTCGTGAAGAATCCTTCATGTAGTGATCATTACCACAGATAAGACAAGGGTATTGAGGTTTGTGCTTATCCCTATTGTCAATAGGTGGAGTTTTGGTTCACTCTGCTTGAGAAGTATTTTTTTCCTCTTTATTCTTACCCCTTCCCTTTTTGGATTTGTTTTTACCGGTTGGGGTAGATTGAAACGCATTTACCTTAGAAGTCTTGTTGGTGGGAGGGGCAGGAGACGGAGCATTTTGAACATTAGAAGAAGCAGGTTTGGGGTTGGTGCTTGAGGCGGAATGTGGTTGGGCATGGAAAGTTCCAATCACACCGTCAACTGCATGAGAATCAGCTGGAGTAGTTGAAGTGGCGGGAGTGGAAGGAGGAGGTGCGTCAGGTAGTAAGTCATAAAGGGTACCCGTTTGTGAGTAAACGAGGTCAAGGTATTGAGCACAACTTATGGCCTACTCTTCCGTGACCACTCCACCCATGGCAATGTCATGACCGATGTCGTTCACAAATGATTTTGTGAACCACTCTACCAGCAACTGATCAGGGAGTTCGAGTTTGATGAGACGTCGTCTCCGTCGCCACTCATGAATGTGATCGGATATATGAGTGGCTTTGTTTTGTTTGAAAGAACTCAAAATCTCGGTCCCCGTTTCATAAAAGATCGATAACTGGTAGTGGGTGAGGAAGGCCATAGCTAGGGTGTTGAAGTCGGTGAAGAAACCTCGTGGTAATTCTATATACCACTTCGCAGCAGAACCCGTCAGGGTCCGTTGAAAAAGATGTAAACGAATAGAGTCATCCATCAACGAGTTGGATGAGCACCAGAGGTGAAAAGTCGTGACGTGATTGTTCGGGTCCTCTCCCTCTTTGTCGTTGAATTTAGGGATGTCTGATGGTAGCTTGGCTAGTATAGCGGGCCATTGGGGAGAGTGACGAATGGATCATTTAAAATCCTTGACAAGTTCGGGAGATCCAAAGTGGCCAAGAAGGGTAACTGTCGATTCACATGCGGGTACTGGTGGCTTTGGGGAGGAAGCCCCGTTGGCAAACCAATAGGACCATAAGTAGTCTGCATATAATGTGAAGACCCAGGCAGATTCGGTGGTGGTTGTAGAGGAAAGTAGCTCATGGGATTGTATCCTTGAACAGGGACATGACTTTAACCATTCGAGCCCCAAATAGGATTGGACGTACCTGGATATGGTTGGCCTATACTAGGGGGTATAACGGATGCAGCTGGAAGTTGTTTCCCCCCAATCGATTGAGGAGTATGTTGTATTAGATGATTCCAATACTGGGCCAAGGATGGAGGTATGTTTTTTCCATAAGGTGGGGTCGGTGGGGGTTGTCCTCCAATCGAGGGTTGTTTTCCAATTGGGGGCAGTGTTCCAATTGGGGGTTGTGTTCCAATTGGGATTTGTGTTCCAATAGGAATTTTCCCGCCAAAGGGGGGTTGAGTCAAACCGCCTTGGTGAAATTGTCCACCAACAAGAATCTGGTAATTTGGTGTAAATGATGGAATAGTGCCACTAGGATTAATGATGCCAGTGGAGGACAAGAAAGGTCCTTCAAAAGAGGGTTGAGGAAGTGTGGGAATGATACCGGGAAGAAAGTGCCCAGAAGAAGAGGGACCACCAGGAGTACCGGATGGGGTTTGCGTAGGAGTGGGAATGGAAGCATTCAACGCACGGTATCCGGGTGGTAGTGTCGAGGTGACACTGGGTGTGAGCGGTGTGTCGATGGGGGCTTGACTAACCACGATAATCCCGGTGTGAATACTCGTAGTATCTGTGTAATGGACCATTTCTATAGGGATGGTCAAGATGTGGTCAGATCGCGGGGTGTCCGTACCGGGAAAATAATAGGCGGTAGTAAACTGTACTCTGTCTGGGTTAGAGGTTTCGGAGAGCACATGTGAGACAATGATTTCAATGCCTGATCCTGCACCAAAAAGGTCCTGTCTAAAAACCCTCGTAGACCAAAATGGATCTTGGCCCTCTATTCCTGGAAAGGGTCCAATCGGTGACACAGAAGACACAACAACTAAGTCTCCGAAAGAATTCACTCGCATAATCTGTCTCTCAGAATCAGGGTGAAGTCGAAACTCCTCTCGAGTATTGGTAATTCAAAAATGTTCTAGAGAGTCGGTTCGTTCCACTTGTGGCGTGGTAACGTCTTGGACTTCACTCTGTTGAGGAGAGACCTCAGGTGAGCTTGTAGGCAGGGGTTGAGAACCTTCCAGATGCTCTGGAGATAAACCCTGCATTCTACA
Organism: Picea mariana; assembly: GCA_032191745.1. NCBI lineage: Eukaryota > Viridiplantae > Streptophyta > Pinopsida > Pinales > Pinaceae > Picea > Picea mariana. The sequence continues at coordinate 20,136 of JASDQU010033015.1, read as the reverse complement.
TGAATGACGTGGAGGACCTATTGTGAACGAGTTACAAACTTACGAAGAAAATCTTATGGTCAACTTGGGTAAACAAACAACACGCGCTAGTAAACAAAATCTAGGAAACAATACCAAGCAAACAAGACCTAATNACCCTCCAAGGAGCCCGAGTGAGTTTGGCCAACGTCAATTCCAGGTACCGTGAAGACTTTCCCCTTCACAGTCACCTTGTGTAAGACCCTAGAAAGATAGGCCACTAAGGTTACCACCGACAACAATAAATCCTGGGGGGACAGTCGACAGTCCAATTCACACGCAAGGGAAAGGTATCTAGCCCAAAATCAACTCAAGAGGCTTCCACTCGTCATTGTGGGTATACCTCCAAGTGACCCCCATAATACGTGCAATCTCTACACTGATATCAACAAAGCAGGGTGAGTGACTCTGTCAATATCAATGCGACTTCGGGTTTGACCCTTGTGTGAGAAGGGCTTCCCAGGACAAAATGTTGTAAATGGAATTTGCAACTCCTTAACACCAGATGCTATTGTTTGTTTTGTGCTTTGGAGAGTGTATCTCTCTACCTATTCCAAAGCGCTAGCCCAGCTAAATCTTGGTGTAATAGAGCCCTAGAAAAGAGTTACTAGTTAAATTTTACAATTGTGCAATGTTATTAAGGGTTGTTGTTACTCAAAGGAAACAGAGATGAAACTGATGTTTTATGGGACTCTGACCCAATGATGCATAGATAGGAATGAAATATATCAATTTCCGTTCAATGGATCCTATGTACAGGAGGGAAAGAGAATTTTTCCAGACCAATCTTGAACTACGATACACAATTTCCTTTAAAATGCAATTTCAACGAATCACGCAATAATGACAATTCTCTATTGTTTCATTTTCAATACTTTCAACAATTGATTTTCAATATTTTCGAAGATGGATATGCTTTTGAAAGAAAAATGTTTTTCAATTTTCAAAAAGGACCTACACCATGATGGTGAAAGTGAGGAAAACCAAAAACTAATGAACAAGCAATAAACAAAAACCCAAACCAATCTTTCAATGGAAACAAAAATGACAAGCAGACAAAACTAGTCTTTTCAATTACATGAGAAAAGTAATCTTCCAAATAATGAGAAAATGAGAAATACAAAGAATCCCAACTTTCAAACTGATCATCGGTTCTTAACCAAACAAGCACTCAGATTCCAAAATCAGAGAGCATATCTTCGCCAAGAAAAGTCAAGAGATGAGAGTTGAGAAAAAGATGGACAGGAAGAGCCTTTGATTTCCGAAGACTGATCATGCACAAAATCCAAAGACAAGAAAACATCAACCAATGGTCCAAGAAGTTCTTTTCAGACACCAATACTGATCTGGGTAGTTGAACATGCAAAAATCTTAAATCCAAAATTTTGAAAAGAGGGTTCGCAGGCTATCAGTGTTACACAGTGCAAGAATGGGTCATTCTCGCAGGCTAGCTTTGAGCGGAGTGCGAGAACCTCACACTGGACTTAAAAGCAAAGTGCGAACTCAAAGTATTCTCGTAGGCCACTGTGGGGTTCAGTGCGAGAATGTCTAAAACTAGGCAAATTTTTGAAAAAAGACAAAAAATTTGAAGGGACTTCTGGACCCAAAGGGTCTATCAAGATGTCCTGAAGACTCAGAGATTGATAGAAATGGAGAAAGGTAAGGCAAGAGAAAATGGCCAAGGAAAAACGCCAAAAACCACAAAGAAAACAGGTTGCCTCCCCGGTGGAGTTGCCAATTTTGTTATCGGACTAATTGGTAGGTGCAGACACTAACAGATCTCTCTAGATCCACCTAGATCTAGAAAAAAATAGGATAGGACATGACTCTTTCCCTAAGTTATGACCATTGAATTAGCTAGTAGGGAGGAACAAGTGACATACCTTTGTATCGCTTCCTAGGGTCTCTGTTGCGCCCACTTCGCTCCGGTGCTCTTGTGAAGTCAAGACCAAGACAACACAAACCAACCAAAGTGAAGATAGCAAAATATATTCAATCGTCAACTTATGTGTATGATCAAGGAATTACACAATAAAGTAAGAATGACTTTATGGGAAAGGGACATGCCATTGTATCATATTAATCGAAAGTAGAAGATACAACCCGATCGCCTTGATGTCGCAAGCTTCCTTTTGGTGGCTCTTGGTTCCAACACACACACTTGCTCGATCTTTGTATGAAGAAGATCCAATTCCTCTTGATAGACTTGCTAGAGTCTCCGAGCTCATGTTCAAGTTGAGTTCTTCACCAATTCTCCAATTAATATTGCTTAACCTTTTCCATGAGAATCCCAACAATATATAGGAGAGGATGAGATGGTTACTTGGATGAGAATGATCCCACCAAATCAGGGAAACTAGTAAAATGATAACCATTCGAATGCCAACCCATTCTCTAGAAGATTCCCTTCTAGAACCATCAAGACTTCATTTTTTTCCAAGCTTGAGAACAAGTTCGCACCCTAGCTATGTAGCACAGTGCAAGAAGTCCGCACCCTCGCTGAAGGCAGCCTGTGAGAATGGGTTATTCTCGCACCCTAGGATATAAGCAACCTACGAACTCTCTTCAAAAATATGTTTTCTGGGAAGAGATGAATGTCACTTTTCTCAGGAGAAAGTTCTTATTAGGAGCCTGAGTACACCATCAAGATGACCAAAATCATGGGTAACACGGCCCATGACAACTTTGTGTGATAATAGATGGAAGTCATAAGAAACAACATAATCCACATCTTTAACCATGCTGTATCATTTTTCTTGAATACATAATCCATCATTATTCATACTCAATATAACATCAGTATTGTGTGTATATAACTACAGACTATTCTAAGCCCACAATAATGTCATATGCATATCTAAGCATGTACATATGCACAAATGCGCATCCATATGCACCAAACATTTAGTATCAACATGCGTACTAATGCATATGCATTATAACTTCATTGTATGCATCATACACTCTGGTGCATATCTATGTCAGTCCACTTGTTATTTATTTATTTATTTTGTAGCTGGATTTCCTTGAATTTATTCATATCCTTGATGCCTTGTGTGCTCCCATTCTGCTCATCTGCACTACTATTCCATCGTCTGAACACTTTTTAGCCAAGTTCCACTTGGCCATTCTGCAATCCAATCGATGTGTTATATTTGCAACAACTTCTCTTAGTTGGTCATATCCAAAATTTACCTTTATGAAACATTCCAACACCTTGGAATGAGGTAGCTCACAACATTCCATTACTCTACTACCACATCATCCTTGAATCAACTTACCCATACTCATTCCACATATCTACTATTACTTCTACTTCTAGATTTCCATTAGATTAATACTTCATTTGACAATCCTCTATGAATCCATACTCCTCGCACTTAAATACCATTCCCAATGGAACCCTATTTTCATTCAATGGCACTTTTCAAGTGAGAGAACCTTCATTAATTTATCCCTAATTTTTTTACTATATCTTGCTTCCACTGTGAACTCTTATATCAGAAGTGGATTTATTTCTATGAGCACTTTTATACAAAGTAGCTAGGCCACATCTAGAATATTATTCCCAAACACTTCTATGATTTTCACATAGCGATGATTCACACCTCACCTCCTAAGCTCTGTGTTCTCTTTCACATCAAGTATTGCAGTTATCTACACATCCCTACCTTCAAGGTCATGGAGTCTTACTTTTTCTTTCTATGCCCACTAATGAAATTCTTCACCCATTGGCTTCATGTCTTATGTGAGTATTTTTTTTGTGCCTTGCAATTCATTCCAATTCTGTAGCAGCTGAATAATAATTCTTTAGTTTCACTCTTCTTTAGTTCTTTATCTACTTTTCATAACTTTCGATGTAGCTCTTTATTCCCTCAGCCAACTTCCACAAGCTCTTTCACACTTCCATGACTCTAATATCCAATATTAGGATTGAATTTATCTAATTACACCTCTAATTCTACAAAATGTACAAGAAACCATTTTGTTAGAATTATGCATGTCAAAATTTGTGTCAATGCAACAAGTCCTTTTTTTGCTCAATTCATGAAGAAATATATCATCATTCTCCAAATTATAATAATTCCAGGTTATCATCCTATGAATATAATTTTCAAATAATATAATCATGTCTCATTCTGATCTCTGAGCTAAAAGTTATGGCTCCCTGAAAAATCCATTTTCACCCTTTTTATGCAATTTCTCCACTGTTGCAATTTTATTGAAGTGCCAACTTCTCTCAAATGCAGATGAAAATATGTTAGGAACTAGAGAAACTTTTATATGAAGAATAGATAATAATAATTAAAATAAATTCCTAACAATTCTCATATTTTCAATTTGATTCTCCAGTAAAAAACCGAAGCAATCTAGAAATGACCATTTTGCCCTTTTCACCTCTTTTTCCCGACTTAGAATTTTTAACAAAATTGGTTATCTCTCAATCTATGAGCTTCTGAAAATTTTTCACTAAACCAAAGTTGTTTGTATTAATAATTTTATAAAATGTTGAGTAAATAAAAATTTGCAGGTTTGTGATCTGGGGTCACTTTTCCTTCGAAAATCTCAAATATCCCCAAAAAGTGGCCCAAAATAGTGGATTTTAGCCTATTTCAGCATCCCCATTCCAATACCCTTAGGATTTATTCAGTTTCTTCATGGGTTATTTATGTGTCTTGTTTATGGACACTCTCGATGAATTTCAACTTAATATGGACCCATACCAATGATTTGGACCCAGATCTTTAAAAACCATTTTTTCACAATTACTAACAAATCCAAGCAGAAATGGACAATGACCCTATCTGGGACTTTTGTAGATCTCTTCTCTCTAGACAGAACCCATAATTTTCATCCAAATATTACTTAATATGCTCCAGTTGTGGCCAAAATAAGAAA
>JASDQU010033013.1:9499-20504 GCA_032191745.1 Picea mariana | reverse complement strand
ATGTATATAAAGATATGGTGAAAGGAAATTCATTATCGATTTCCCCCATCTAATATAAAGAGATGATGAAAGGAAATTCATTATATGATTTCCCTCATCTCATCATTTAAATGCAAAAAATAATGAAGTGTTGAAAGGAAATTCAATGTGGAAAATCCGATAACTTCACTAGGATACTGAACAGGCCCACTGGAAGTGAAGCAATGTCTCCATACCAGACAAGGATGTTATACACGAATTGCAAGATGCTCTGGTAATTTTCTTCTTTCAGCCAGATTACACTCTAAGATTATGGGATTCCAGATTACACTCTAAGAATCTCTTGATGCGAATACGATCAAATAAAAATTGGTGGAACGAATAATCTTGTTTCAATTTTCTTGCACAAATCTAAGGTCGGTTTTAGAAAGGGAAATATATGTAAGCNCGTGCAAGAAAGGGAAATATATGTAAGCCTATCTCGAGATTGCCGAATGTTTTAATCTTGAAATTTTTCCGAAGCTAAGTTTGAGATCTTTATCCTCCTGGTAGGGTTTTTCACAGCTATGTCTCACAGATTGGAATAAATGACCCCATTTACCCAATAAAAGGCATTAAGTCTGCCCATTCTCCTCATCCCACAAGGAGACGAGGTCCCCATTTGGAGCCTATGTTGAAACCAGGTCTTAAAGCTTTTATCTCTAAAACTAAAATTGTTCTTTTTCGGGATTCGGATTTTCATAAGGTATAATCCTCGCTATCAGTCCCAAAAGCCCGGTATCGAAATCCCAAAATGGATTTATTTAAAAAAAAAATAATAACAATAAAAGGCAGAAAGCTCAAGCATTTTTAAAGTCTCGACACATGTTTTGTAAAGTACTTTTAATCACGTGTTGGCAGCCAATTCAATTTTTTCTATTACCCTATAAGCTGCCTACACCTATGTCTTCTGAAATTCAAATTGTCATCGCATTTTGCAAATAGATGATATTTTCATTCCTTGCGACATTTGCAAATTTGTCTCCATTTGGTTTTCACGAATGTAAGCGTGAAAACTCCTCTATCGTTATTTGAAATATCATGATTTTTTATTGATATTCTGAATGGCACTTATCATTATGTGGCTGAAAGGATTTTCGAACTATGCATATTTGGACATTTTTATTGGTTGCATAACTTGATTTTTATTTAATTGGTAAGGCATTGAGCATGAAAACTTATGTTTTTGAAACTTCCCTAGTCATTGAATTACATAGGGGTCATGGTTTATTTTTGTTTTTATATAAATAATGTGATCCTTATGTTAAAATTTATACATCTCTTGGCTTGTCAATTTTATGAAATCGATTGTCACCATGTTTTAAAAACTTTGATTACACACTTATACGATGGCGCATATTTAACATTTGGGTTTGATTCTACGTTGAATGACTATGGTTTGAAAATATATGGTTGATGGCGCGTTGGCATATTACTCATCGTTTAATTCTTTGGTTATACGAATGATATGGTTTTGTGTTATGATTGATTAAACAGAGAATTAATTGGTGGTTGTACTATTGCCATTACTATTATGCATGGCGGTGAATAATCCCACCACCATCGCATGCGTACATTAATGCTTCCCCTTTGATCGTTCATAGTGGTTAGACCAAATGACTCTCCTCCTCTGTGCTGGTGTTTTCGACCCAAACCCTTACCATGCGCTCGCACCATGGCTCCAGTCGTGAGGGATAAAATGAATGGCAGCCAAGCTCTGTTGATGTTCGATAGTGCCCGCAGTGACCTTGAGGAAGTTAGATGGCTCCCGTTCATACAAAAATTTGATGGTTTTAACCTCTGCGTTGCTCGGCAATTCGCTTTAACCTTTGATGTCTATCGGGCCAAGGTCGGGGATGTTCAATTGAAAATTGATGAGCAATTTCTCAGTTTAGCTATGGGTTTGCCTGCCACTGGACAACGATGGTCCAAGAATTGCAAGGTGGAAGAGGTCCCTTGGACTCTGCTCTTCCAGTCGCGTAAGGTTAGCTCCTGTGATAAGGGTTTGCCTGTGACCATGCTGAAACAGCGTTGGCATGAATTGTTGATGATTATCAAACAGTTCATCACTTGCGAAGGTCGGTACGGGTTTGTTTTCTTACACCACCTTCTTTTTCTTATGGTTTTCATGGGTTATGAGATTAATATGCCTTATTATCTACATAGAAGCCTATTTAAAATGTCTAAGAAATATAAAAGGAACCAGACTGACAACAGCCTTTTTCACTATGGGCTGGTTAAAATGATTGTTGTTTATCATTTGGGGTTACGTGGAGATTGTTTGACCGATTTCCTTGCTCAAAATAATTTTGAAGATTCCAACCCACCACAGGTTAACAAACCTGTGGTAAGCGAGGGTAAGACTGTACCCCCGGTACCCTACAACATTCTGTTACCTAAACCCCTATCCGACTCACCTATCGACCTACTCCACTCTGTGACTAAGGATGCTGAGAATGTTAAACCTGTGGGAAAGAAACCTAAATCCAAACCTACTACAAACGCCACAGGCAAAAATAATGCATGTTTAATCTCTCGAATGGTGAGGAATAAGCCGAAAACCCCTGTCAATCCTGACCCTATCGTGTTGAGCAAGGAATATGATTCGGAGGTTGAACGTTTTTTGGCAAGTGAATATCCCTATTCGGAAGGTCTGTGTGCCAAACCCTCATATGACTTCGTGTCGAACCTACCACCTTGCTTGCAAAACGACCCTGATTACCCTGGAATTAAGCTGCCATGTGAAGCCCCCGTTCATTCATCCAAACCCTCTCCTGAACTTGCAATGCCACCCTGTGATCAATGCGGCTCATGGTTGGAAAGATATTATCTTGATGTGTCGATACTGCAGTCAAGAATTCACTCTTTGGAGGACCAGGTTGCATGGCTTACCAGTCAAAAGGTTGAGTTGTAAGCCACTGATAAAAAACAGAGGACGACAGGCTCTATTTTGTTTAAAAATGTTGAATCAGCTACAACAGTCGTGAATTCAAAGTTGGCATGATAGCAGCCTCACTGGTATGTTCTATCATTTGTTTATATAACGAATTCAAATTTTGTGAATAGCTCTGTCTACAGCGTGGATTTGCTTTGTCACATTATATGCATTATGTACATAGTTTTGTTTTGATAAATCGAATTTCGTTTTCCCAGTTTAGCCTTGATTGGATTTCCTTCGATTTGATTGATCGTGGTATGGATTGGATTGGTTTGATTTGGCTTAAATTGGATGCTATGTTGTCATAAACACAATTTGTTTCTCATATTTTATTCTGGACACAATCATGTTTCGTTTGGATTTCATTATAATGCATATGCTATGTTTGGCGACAATTGTGATATGGTTAACTGTTATGGTGACTTTCGACCAAGCTCGAATACAGTTTGGATTATGTTTAATGTGATTCTGTTTTATATACACCCAAATCGTGAGTAGATACGAATCATAACAGTTATACCCAGTCAGTTGACTCGCATTAGTTTACGCCACCATGTTATCAGTTCGATTCATATTGCAATGAATATCATGTTTAAATTTGATTCAAGGAACGAAAGTGACTATATTCAGTCTCACGATTTGTTTCTATATTAGACTCAGTCATGATTTGTTTTGATTATTTACCCATTTTATATTATGAATTCTGTTGATCCTATCACGCTCTTGTATGTTGACTGTGCAAGGAATTCGTTGGGTCGATGCTGTTGAGTATGATTTCATTTGAACACAATCGAAACAGTCTACCTATCTTTACATTTGATTGAATGATATGAATCTGTTGTTATGGCTATAATGAGTCAATTATGGTTGTGTTGGATTAAACTGTATCACCTATGATATGATCTGTTGTCGATTTTAATTGGATATGGGATAGTCTTGTTACTATTTTCACCCGATTTTATGGCAAAATAAAACAGAGTATTCTCACCCCTGTATCCATTAAATCATTTTTTATTATGTTTTATATTGAATGATAAAATCATTGGAAGCATTAGTGATTCGTTTTGAATGATTATTAAAAAGAAAATTGGATTTGATTATTTTAAAAGATTTGATTTGATTTCTATCTGATCTTGTATGCTATTTTAGACTAGCTACAGAATCAGATGATTCTGTAGCTAAGTCTGTAGAATCAAATTTTTATTGTTTTGTTAATAAAATATCTTTCTAACTTGATATTTTTGGTCTATTGCAGATGAATTCGAAATTGCAGTGGATATGATGAGCAGTTAGGGGATATTTCAAATATTTCACTTGCATTTTAGTTTCCTAGTTTAGTTGATTTTGGGATATCTCCCAGATTATGTAAAACAATTTGATATTATCCACAGGGAGGTTTTACCCTGTGGAGAGACTTATATATACTTATTATTTTTGTAATAAGGTTCATCCTCATTCATGGGAGAACAAGGATATGGAGTTTTAATACAGACTGAGGCAGAATTTGGTGTTTTGTTACAGCTTTAGCTTCTCATCATATCAATATTTTGTTTCATGTTGTGTATATCAATTTGTAATTGGTTAATGACTGCTTTAGCTATCTTGATCTATTGCAAATGATATAATTTAATCACTGTAATCCATATCTGTTTTCTTCTAAGTATTTAAAGAACATAGCAATTGTTGATTCAGTTTGTGAACGACAAATTTCTCTTCTTCATAAGTTGAATTAGTAAATATAAGTTTTTGCATAACAGGTTTCCCTTATTGCAGAGATTTATAAATCATAAGATTGTTATGATTTTTTATGTCTTGTGTCCTATTAAAAACTCAAAGAGTAGCACAACCTATCATTTACGAGAAGCTTTTGGATTAATCCGGTGAGATTTTACTTCCTTCAACCAGCTTCAAAGTCATCACACACGGGACAAATTAGGGGCGTTTCCAGGTTAGTTAGTTACTTCTTTGTTTACTGTTCTTATTAGTAGTTTAGTTTAGATATAAGTTTAATTAGATTTATATTAGATTGTTTAATTTCAGTAAATATATTAGATCGTTTAATTTCAGTAAGTTTTATTTCTTTTTCATAAAATATAAAAAATCAAAAAACATATCTTGCTATCTTAGGGCAGAAAACACATGAGTTTTACAGGTTTTATTCAAATCTGCTACTTGTAGATATTGTATATTTGTAAATAAGTTGTAATTCAATTAGTAATTAGATATTTAATTGTTAGAGTTAGTGTAATAGTAATTAGTAGATTGTATATAATAGTTAGAGTAGTTAGTATTTAGTTTTAGTTTAATTTAGTAGTTTGTTTTAATTAGATTAGTGTATTAGTTAGTTTTTAGTTAATTTGTTTTATTAGTTTTAGTTAGTTTAGTTTCTTTTAGTTAGTTTGTTTCTTTTATTTAGTTAGTTTTAGTTAGTTTTATTAGTTTTAGTTAGATTAGTTAGTTTAGGTTAGTTTTCTCTTTGGTTTTCTTAGGACCTTAGAGAAGCCAACGGAGCCGTTAAACCCGTCAGGGTGGTTCATTCCAAATGGCTTGGGTTATTTAGACAACCCCGGACCGGTTCCACTCTCTCAATTGACGGATGGACAATTTCGCCCGTCAACATCATGAAAATTTAAAACCCTTAAGGAGTTAATTAACAATATTTAAACCTTTTGGGATTCAGGTTCATTCAGAACAACAAGATTTCAATACATTTTTAATTGTGAAATATCGATCCCCATTTTCCTGAAATAAATGAAAGTTAGTTCCTGATCCTGATTAATTAAATTACTAATACCAAAGTTAAGACCTAAACTTCTCCCATCGCGAATCACGATTTTGGGATTCGGGGTTTAGTGGCGACATACCTCATGTAAGTGAGATCCCCGAAACCCTGAAACACGAAGTACCGACTCAATTTCAATGTTAAAGTGCACTAACTTCATTTTAAATACTTTTAATGGTATTTAAACTTCTTAGGTATTTTCATTTATGGGTTCCTTCAAATTTGATCTTTCAAATTTTGATTTTAGAATTGTCGAAATACGACCGTATTAATAACGGATAGCTGGTGATTTCTGTGACACCAGTGCATATCTCAGAAATATTCTCGGCATTAAAGGTTTTCGTTCCAATACAAAAGTCATGGCACCAAAGAAGGGACCTAAGAAGAGTGAATATACAGCTGAGATTTCCAGCCCGGAGGGAGATGTCATATCCAACACCACGCCACATGCTATCGACTCAATTAAATCATGGAGACAAATTTATGAAAATCTGGACAGTGAGCTAAAAAATTCCCCTAATGATTCCCAGAATCATTTGTAGGACATAGCCGAATCAGAACTTCAGAAACTTGCAACACGCCCATGGCTCATGGTGTACAACGACATGATCAATTGGGCTTTGGACAAGGTTGATATTCCAACGAGAAACATTTTAAATGATCAAGGGGCCATTATCGGCTCATTCAAACCTAAACATATCCAGGTTATGTACAAACTCTCACCCAATCCTAAATTCATTTACAATGCCGAATTTATAGCTGAATTTCAGAGAAAGGAATGCACTGAGGTAGACCAAACTTACCCTGATTTAATCAAAGGATAGTGGAGATGTCCATCAAAATTTAGGGCCGAGGCCGATACCCACAGAATTTATGCCACACCCTCTTTGAATGAGTACATGGTTTATGTGGCCATGATGTTGTGCAGAGTCTTCGGCAAAAAGAATCCCTGTCATTTCCCTGCAGAATGGGTGCCCTTTTTAGAAGAAGAATCAGAAGGATATAGTTTCAACTGGGACAAGATTTTATTCGATAATATAGCCAAAGAGGTTTCGTATTACAAAAGTGCAAGAGCTCGAGGTCAACCAGTGGCCTTTTACATGTTGGCATACATCATGGACGCAATTTTTTTTATGACTCCATTCCCCCTGATGAATTGGAGTTGGAACATAACCTGCCTCGAACCCATTCACGAATATCACTCTCAGTTGTGGGAAGAAAATGCGAAAAATTCGTTTTACAAAATTTGTCATTTTATGGTAATACCAATGCATAAAATGTTTTTTGGTTCTGACCCTCCTCACATTTCTAAAGAATTTTCAAATAACCTCAAGCCAATAGCAGACTGGTTCATTGAAGAAAGCTTCTCCTACATCAGGGTTTATGGGTGCTCAATCCCCCCTCATGCACTTCCAAAATTCCTCCCGGATAGACTGGTGTGTAGTGAAGTAGCACACCAAATAGTGAAAGGCGGTATCAGAATAGAGCTAAAAGTAGCTCAAATAAAGTCCTGGCCAATATTCCCTATGTACATCGATAAATTTTCATTACAAAACTTGGGACATTCTAGGGTGGAAGCAGAAGCACTCGAAGAAGTTAAACTGTTAAATATTGAGTACAAAAGGCATGACCCTTATCAACTAGTGAACAAACACTTGATACACTGCAATATTAAAACATGTGAACATGAGGAGTCCCCTTGGGATGACATGTTCAAAGGGACCAAGACTTATAAATAAGTGTTAGAACGAGTACAAAAATTGTCATCGAACCTCCAAGATAGCTTTCAGACCTTTCAGAAGAAGAGATATAGGGGTCTTCCCCAAGTACTGCAAGGAGAAGAAATCACCCTCCCCTAGGAGCAAGAAAGTGTTCCCCCAGGTTTCAAATAGGAAGCACAAAAGAAGGGAAATCCCAAAAAATTCCCACAGGATACAGAAAGGCCTCCACAAAACAAAAAGATCGAAGAAGAGAAAAGGTCAGGGAGACGTCCCAAGTCTGGTAAGCTTACTCCCCCTTCATCACCTAGTGTTGATGTCAATACACCTAAGGTAGTAGGAGGGAAAGGATCTACAGAGCTAGGAAGTCCCATAGATTCCTTAACCCCCTTACAGTCCACTTTTGGACTCCCACAAACAGGAGCTCTATTTGTTGATGACCTCACCTCTATTCTCATAGATGAGATTCCTCCTTCTGATTATTTTTTCAGTACAAAAAGGAAGGTCATCTTGAAATAGGAGATGCATAAGAAGGAGGGGAATATGGTAAAAAAACATAAAGTCTTGACAGACAGATAGAATTTGGAGGAAGAGGATTTCGCTACAGATATAGCAGGTTCCATGGGAGCCATGGCAACAAAAAACTTTTACCGTGGGAAAAATGAGAACGAGGATAAATAAGAGTGATAACATCATATCACAATTACAATATCAGTTAAAGAATGCTGAGGAGAAAATCATAGAAGAGGTGAGTAAAAGCTTGGAATAGACAAGCGCTGCCGAAAGGTTAGAAGTTCAATTACTCAAAACGAGCTTGGATGAAATGAACTAGAAGATACAAGCAAATCATCTATAGGTTACTCAGCAAAAGGAGAATGCATAACAGTTACAAGCTAGATTAAATTTGATGGAAGGTCAGATTATAGATCCAAAAGCTTTCCAGGCCCAGTGACTGGAAGTTCATTCAAAAATAGAAGTTGAACAACAAAAATTGATTTCCAAGATAGAGATTATTCAGAATTACTTTCAAGAAGCAGATAATTCCTTTGATAATATTATCCTGAGGGAAAAAGAAACAAAAGCAGTGAGGATTACTCTCCAAAAGGAAATCATATATTCTACAGGTGAAGAGATATCCAAAACTACGAAAGTATCAACCACAGAACAAATCAGAGGCGACATCATGCTCAAGCTATGGGAAACCAACATAACTGAAAGCAAAATAATAGTCAAAGAAATCAGAGATGACTATGAAGAATTTTTTGATATTTTAGAAAAAGGGTCATTGAACATTGGAAAAGGTAATTGTATAGGACTTCTGAGACAGATTAATATTGTAATACATCAATTAAATTTTAGAGAAAATTTGAGTGAAATTCAAATGGAAATTTCACAGCTAAGAAAATGGATGTCACCCTAATAAACAAATTGTTAGTTGAGCCCAACTTAAAACTGCAGTCGATAAAGTTTGCGGATAAAGGAGTTGAAGACCGTCTTTCCAAGATTCAGAGAAAGGTTTATCTGTTCAAAGCAAAAGTCCTTCCAGAACCCCCCAGAAATTTTACACATTTCCTGGAGAGATGCATTAAATGTATCGAATCAAAAGAAGGAGAGTCATCAACAAAGTAAAAGTATCATTTGGAAGATCTTTACTTCCAAGAAAATGGAAAAATGGAGAATATCATGCAAATGGTTTCGGATCTATTTTTTAACAAATAGTTAGTCACTAAGAATTAGGAAATCACCAACCATATTAAGATTGGTAGTTTTGTATAAATGTAATTTTTCAAGAATAAAAGAAGGTTTTTTTCTAGATGGGATTGTAAAGAGAAAATTTCATTTTGCCTGAATTAATACAATATAGATTGAAGATTCTAGATCTGGTCAAGCCTGAGTTATGTGTTTCTCTGTCATCCTGTCTTTTATTTCATACTTTCGTTTGAAATTTTTCATGTGGCAACTTCTATTGTGGTGATTGAGTAGTCAGATTATCTAATCGTTTGCAATTTTTCCTCTGTATCAGCTATCAGTGGATATAAGACCTATGAACGTTTTAAAACTTTGAAATTGTACACTTCTTCAAAGTTATCATCCCTCTTTCTTGTATTAACATAAAATGAGATTCCTCTTTAATTGATGCCTCATTTTTGTCATACGACTATATATTTCTTTTTCTTTGTTCATTCTATGCATCTTATTCATTAAAATTGACTCATATACTAGAAGCGGCCTTTATTTCTGTTATACTATTGATTCATAATTTGGAAGTTTTATTTTTATTAATTTGAAACAGAAATTTGAGACCCTCAAAAATATTTTTGATTTACAAAAAAGAAACCCTCATCTTTCATGACTGTTCCAGTTACCAGACAACCTAATATAGAACCTAGTCTATCAAATTAGACAAGCATTGCGTTGAACCTATTTAATACCATCTTACAAACAACAAATACATGGGTAGATATTGAATGCTCCTGGGCTGTGATTGAAAGGGATATTAACATCCAAGAACAATGGGAAGCTAGACAGAGACAGTTAAGGAACCAACTTTGATTTCTCTTTCCATTGAACTGACCTTTTTTACCCATTAACTCTCCCCACCTTTTCTGATGCCTTGATGGTATACTTTAGAGACTTAAAGTATAAACTCAGGAACAACAGTGTGTGTGATTGCATTAGTGCACTTGATTGAAATCACAACTGATAGCCAAATTGCCCCTTTCACCTATTATCTCAACTAGGTCTCCACTGGATCTGACATGCATGTAGTTAACAGTGGTAAATCTTCAGTTGCATGTTGTTGAAAAGTCAACATGAAATGTGTGTCTAATTTATTTTTCCCTTAAATAAATTGGACAATAAATATTAATCTATTATCTCATAATTACTTGAAATAATTAACTGAAATGGAAAATCATTTATCTATATGAAATTTGATTTAAAAGGTTGACTGGTGGGACAGGCAATTCGAATTAGTTATAACTGAGTTATTTGGAGTTGTAACAAAATTACAAGTGTAGTTATGTGAGTTGTAAAGTAGTTTAGCTCAGTTAAGTGAGTTAAGATTAGTTGTACTAGTTGTAACTGAATTTACACTAGTGAGAGTTCAGTGAATTAATTATATATTAATTCACAATCAGTGATCTCACATGCAACTGAAGATTTACCATTGTTAACTACATGCATGTCAGATCCAGTGGAGACCCAGTTGAGATAATAGGTGAAAGGGACAGTTTGGCTATTAGTTGTGATTCCAGTCAAGTGAAATGATGCAATCACACACATAGTGGATGTGCCCATGAGAAATTCGAATTCATTTGCAAGATTTTCATTGCAGGGATTGCGCAGAGGAGGCAGGTTGTCTAGAGGCAGAGAATTGGCACATGTATTTGTTGATTTTTGTATAACAGTGTGAGACGATTGTATTGTACTGAGATCTCTTCGATTATATTTTTGTATGAGATTGTTTCATGATCCATGATATACATAATATATGATAGTGGGGTTTTTATCTTTATGCTTTCCCGGAAAAACACCCGTGTTATGTGT
>JASDQU010033012.1:6620-19207 GCA_032191745.1 Picea mariana | reverse complement strand
CGGGAGGTCGTGGACCCCACTGGGTAGGGGGTTTGCATCAGGTGGTATCAGAGCCAAGATTTTGAGTTTGTTTGTAGACAACAGACAAAGAGAAAGAAGGAAATTTGTTATCCTTTGTGGTATTAAAGAAATTTTCAATTTATGTTGAGGTGACGCAGTACCAGTCATGCCACCTAGAAGATGCAAAGCGAATGCAAAGATGGAAGAAGAAATTAGGTGACTCAGAACGAGATTAGATGCCATGGAGACAACACAATGAAGAGCACCAGATGCTAGTGATATCAGTGAAGCTGAAAGTGAATAAGAAGTAGAAGGCGAAGCACATGATGTAGAGGATGCTGCACAAGCTCGCTTGATACAAGTTGTTTCAAGAATAGGAGCAAGAGCAAGGATAGAAGTACCTATGTACGAAGGCAATTTAGAAGTTGAAGAATTGTTAGATTGGGTACGTGCCATGGACAAGTACTTCGATTATGAAGATATCAAAGAAGACAAGATGGTGAAGCATGCAGTGACAAGATTGAAAGGCCATGCAACATTATGGTAGGCTGAACTGCAAGCCAAATGCAAAAKAAATGGTAAGAAAAAAATTAAAAGATGGGATAGGATGGTAGCTAAGTTGAAGGAAAAATTTATCCCGAAGGATTACCAAATCAATCTTTACAGAAGATTACAGAACCTGAAACAAAGAGGTTTATCAGTGAAGGGGTACACTGAAGAATTTTACTAATTGAACATCAGGGCTGGACAGAAAGAGAATGAAGATGAGAAGACAACCAGATACATCAATGGGCTGAGAAATGAAATCCAAGAGGAAATTAGCATGATGTCTGTCAGTATGGTCAAGGATGCTTATCAAGTAGCCTTGAAGGTGGAAGAAAAAATAGCCAGGAGGAAAAGCCAACGAAGCAGAGGCGAAACTTCGAACCGAGGCAAAGGAACCAACAGGGAGAATTTACGAAAGTCGAAGCCTGAAGATGACAAACAACGTAGTCACCATGAGAAGGGTAGAAGCTCCAAAGAAGGACATCATGGCGAAGAAGTTATTTTTCCAGAGGTAGAGGAAGAGGAAGAGCCAGAGGAGTCATGGTTAAATGCTATACCTATGGAAAGGAAGGACACAAATCTTGGGAATGTCCTGACAGAAAAAGAGAAGGCGGAGAAGCACATATTGATGAAGCGGAGAAGCATGTGGAAGAAGAAGCAACAAAAGGAGAAAGAAACCTCATGACGAGGAAAGTTCTTCTCAAACCAGAGAAGGAACTGGAGGAACCAGTTCAGCGAACAAGCCTGTTCAGAACTGCTTGCAAGTCGAAAGACAGAGTTTGCAAGATGATCATAGATAGTGGAAGCACTGACAATCTAGTATCCACAGAGATGGTGGAGAAGCTGGAGCTGAAGACAACCGCACATCCAAGGCCATACAAGGTATCGTGGTTGCAGAAAGAACATCAAGTCATGGTAAGTCAATAATGCCAAGTTGAATTTAAAATAGGAGGTTACAAAGATGAAATATTGTGTGATGTAATCCCTATGGATGTCTGTCATATTTTATTGGGGATACCATGTCAATATGATCGAAAGGTTATTCACGATGGTAGAAAAAATAACTACACCCTAGAAAGGAATGGTAGAACACATATGTTGTTACCTATAGAAGATAAAGGGGAGAAGGCAGAAGCTAGTTCAAGCATACTTCTCATGAGTGGAAAGGAACTCTTGAAAAAGTTAAGGAAGAGAAAGAAATGCAGTTTGTTGTTGTGAGGAGGCCTAGAGTTATCCTAAAAATACTTCTATAGAAGATTTGCCTATAGGAATCTAGGAATTGTTAGAAATCTTTGTTGATATAGTCGTGGATGAGTTACCACACTCATTTCCACCTATTAGGAGCATAAGCCATCATATTAACCTTATTCCAGGAGCTAGTTTACCAAAAAAAGCATCTTATAGGTTGACATATAGAGAGAATGAGGAAGTCAAGAATCAAGTCCAAGAGTTGTTGGATAAAGGGTTAGTCAGGGAAAGCCTAAGCCCATGTGCAATACCAACTGTATTGATCCCAAAGAAAGATGGAGGATGGAGAATGTGTATAGATTCCAGAGCCATCAACAACATAACCATTAGATACAGATTTCCTTTACCAAGGATGGACGATTTGATGGACTGTGTGAGTGGCGCAACCTATTTTTCCAAGATAGACTTGAAGAGTGGATAACATCAAATAAGAGTGAGAGGAGGAGATGAATGGAAAACAACATTCAAGACGAATGAAGGATTGTTTGAATGGTTGGTCATTCTGTTTGGGTTAAAAAATGCACCAAGCACATTCATGAGATTGATGAATGATGTGTTGAAATATTTCATAGGGAAATTTGTCATAGTATATATAGATGACATAATAATCTTCAACAAAACAAAAGGAGAACGCTTAAGATATTTAACAGCAGTGATGGAAAGATTACAACAAGAGCAGTTGATGATAAATCTGAAGAAATGTTCTTTTATGAAGAAGGAGCTCATATATTTGGGATTCGTAATCTCTTCGAATGATTTGAAGATGGACCCAGAAAAGGTGAAAGCGATTAGAGAATGGTCGTCACCAAGCAGCATATTTGAGGCACGAAGTTTTCATGGGTTAGAAAGATTTTATAGGAAATTTATCAGAAATTTCAGTGGCATATGTGCACCCATGCTAGACACTATGAAAAAGAAACACAAGTCCTTCAGTTGGATAGAGTAAGCTGAAAGAAGTTTCAAAGTATTGAAGGAGAAAATCACAGAGCAACCAATTTTGGTCTTACCAGATTTTGGAAAAACATTTCAGGTGAAATGCGACGCAAGTGGATTTTCTATTGGAGTAGTATTGAGCCAGGACAATAGGCCAATTGCTTATTTCAATGAGAAATTGAATGAAGCGAAGAAAAATTATTCCACGTATGACAAAGAATTCTATGCGGTGATCCAAGCTTTGAAAAAATGGAGGCACTATTTAATTCCTAAAGAATTTGTCTTGTACAGTGATAATCATGCTTTGCAGTTTATTACTAGGAAAGAAAAGCTTAATCAAAGACATGCAAAATGGGTAGAATTTATGCAAAATTTTACTTTTGTTATTAATAATATTGGTGGAACTGCTAACAAAGTTGTAGATGCTTTGAGCAGAAGAAGTTTGATTGTACAATAATTACAGGTGGAGACTTTGAGGTTCGAACACCTCAAGGAGATGTATAAAGAAGATGCAGGTTTCAAAGAAGATTACGAGGCATGCAAGAATCCTTTGTTGGGAGACATAAGCCCATGGACTGAGTATTTGATTCAGTATGGGTCACTGTTCAAGGGGAGCCAATTATGTATTCTGAAGTGCTGAATGAGAGACAACCTATTGAAATAAAAACACAGTGGAGGTTTAGCTAGACACTTTAGTAACGACAAGAATTTTGCATAATTGAATAATTCATATTATTGGTCGAGCATGAGAGAAGAAGTGAATAATTCATGAACAAATGCAAAATTTGTCAGTATGCAAAAGGAAGAAAATAGAACACTGGTTTGTATCAACCATTACCAATTCCATAGAGTCTGTGGGATGCAATCAGCATGGATTTTGTTTTGGGATTGCCTAGAACTCAGAAGGGGAGCGATTCCATATTTGTTGTGTTGGAAAGATTCTCGAAAATGGCACATTTCATACCATCCCAGAAGACAAGCGATGCCACACACATCGCCAATTTGTTTTTCAGAGAAGTAGTAAGACTACATGGATTGCCAAGGAGCATAGTTTCAGACATAGACACCAAATTGGTAGGACACTTTTGGATAACTCTATGGAAAAGGTTGGGAACTAACTTATCCTTTAGTTCAACATATCACCCTTAGACAGATGAACAAACTGAAGTAGTGAATAGGAGTCTCAGAAACTTACTGAGAAGTTTAGTCACTGAGAAAGGTCGACAATGGGATCAAATTCTGGAACAGGCAGAATTTGCATTCAATAGTTCAGTGAACAAGAGCATAGGAAAAAGTCCATTTGAAATTGTGTATGGCATACAACTAAGAGGGATCACATAATTGAGGAAATTGATTCAACTTGAGTTTATAAGTGTTGGAGTAGAAGAGTTCGCAACGGAGATGCAGAAACTCCATGACAAAGTCAGAGAGAAGCTACAGGACAACAATCAGAAATACAAGAGAAAATTTGACCAGAGGAGAAGAGAAATTCAATTTGAAGTTGGGGATGAAGTTTTAGCTCATCTGAGAAAAGAGAGATTCCCAAGGGGAACGTACAACAAATTAAATATGGAAAAGATAGGACCATGCAAAATTCTCAGAAAATTTGCAGCCAATTCTTATGAGATTGAGTTGTCGGACAACATTGGGATATCACCGATATTCAATGTTGCAGACCTATAACCTTACCAAAGGGATGAAGTAGGAGAGGAAGATGATCAGAAAGAGATTTAGTGGGAAAAGAAATTGCCCACAATAGAAATACCTCAGATGGAGAAAATTATTGAACAGAAGGATGGAAAGAAAACCAAGAGGAAAACATATCCTGAGTACTTAGTGAAGTGGAAAGATCATCCAATGGAAGATGCAAATTGGGTCACAAAACCTGATATTTTGAAGCATGGAAAGATAGTACATGAACTCATGGATAGGATTCCATGAAAGATTTTAACCAGCGGAGTATGATGTAGGAGCATCGCCTTCACAGTCATCAATGCATACATGGCAGAGAGAAGAATGACATCTTAGCAATGAAGAGTTAAAATAAAGCATTTACTCAGAAATTGAATTGGTTGTTGGGATATTTTTGAAACGAAATTTTAAATTGTAACTTGTTTGTAAAGTCTTTAGGACTGTAAGAAATCGAGGATATGGAGTGTAGACTCTATCCTGCAATAACTCGTAGTTATTATAGCAGCACTAGTTAGGTGATAGTTTGAATTTTTCATTTAATAGATTTCAGGAAAGGATGTGAGAGATCAGGGAGTTGGTCCTTAGATATATTTTCAATTGCATTGTAACAGAGGGGGATGAACGAGTAACCAGGGGAGAGTAGAACAAAATAGAAGAAGCACCTTGTAATTTTCATTTTCAGAAAATGAATAGAACAGATAGGAGATTGTCACTTGTTTGTGTTCATCTGGTGTTTGAATGAAGGCATATTATATTCTATGTGATGTTTATATTTAATTCTCGTTCATTCTTGAGAGTTTGAGAGAGAGTGACTGTATGAATCTATAATGAGATTGGATAAGTTTTTAGTTGTTCTTCTACTGAACCATGTATGCAAGGTGTGTGTTGACTGAATCACGGAACGATTCAGGAAAGGAGGTTCAGAGAAAAAACAGAAAACTTAAGAGTCCAGACGCAAGGAGTGCACATGACCTTGAAACGACTAAGCATCGAAGAACTAGAAAGACGAGCGCCAGGTGGGCGACAAGCATTTTCTCTTTGAGAAAATCCTTCGAATTGAGCTATTCGAATTCCTATCAAGGACAAAAGGTCGGAAGAGACGACACCTTCAAGAAGTATTGACGAAGTCCAGAGGAGGTTGATTCGTCAAAGAAGGCAAAGGGTCGAAACCTGTGGAGGTGGAAAAATCTCCCATGTCTGGGAAGAAAAGTTGTAGAAGCTCAAGAGGAAGAGCACAATCACTGTCATATTTCGAGTGTAGAGAGCTGACAACCGTCGGATCCACAGGAGTAGTGTGGACCTTAAATCTTTGTGCCATGGGATCATTTCGGCATTTCGTTACCGGGGAATAGAGAGGTAAGACTCCCCCCAGAATCACAAAAGGAGATTGTCGATGAAGATCTTGTCCATTGATCTGTGAAGGATATAGACCGTAATATCTAGCGTCGAGGGATGATAGCCATCGGATCTAAGAGAAGATGTAGGATGTTTAATCCCTTGTATAAGCAAGGGGGAGGACCCGTCAAGTCCCGAAGGCCATTAGAGACGTTCATTTAAGGGGACACGTGGTGAGTAGTCGACGTTTGGAAGAATCACTGAAAGGATCAAAACCATCCACCTCATAGGACGCGTGGCAGACATCTGGAAGCCACCGGGGTTTTGAACACTGAGAGTTGGAGGTGAAGACTCCACAGAATCCTGAAAGGAAGATAGTTGGGGTTTATTCAGGACCGTTCATTTGTGACAGATCTAGACCGTTGATCTAGATCTCCGGGTTTTCGGTACCGGGAGTTTGGAGTGGAGGCAACATTGTTCATGGGTCTACGATCCGTGAAAGCTGAAAGGAACATGCACTAGGACTTGGGCCTAGTCGGAGGTCACATCGCGAACAAAGGGAAGAGGGCTAGTTCTTAGCCAGAGCCCCAATCAGGATTCGGGGATCTGGTTAGAAGAAGGATGGGACACTTGACAATGGAAAAACCAGATACACGAAAGTGCCTTTTGGTTTAAGCGTGGGGCCACGGTGAACGATCGCATGGAACAAGACTTAAGAAGGGGTTAATCACTGATAAGCTCTTTTTTTTGGCTTTCGGTGTTGAAGAGTCGAGGGTTTCTCCCTCAAGAAGTCCCGAACCGTGAAACATGAAACACCTTGTAGGGAAAGGGTGTGGTCATGGCCTTTGGTCGTGCGGAGTTGGAGCTCATGCTAGGCGTTTGTAAAAGCCGGCTGAGTTCAGATTTGGACCTGTGGATCTGATTTGCAGGGTCCTAGTGAGGACTCAAAAGAGTTGTTCCAGCTTGGAGTTAGAGGACGATCCAGTGACCGGGAGGTCATGAAACCCACTGGGGTAGGGGGTTTTCATCATTAAGCATTCCATTTTGATCAATCTGAAGAAGGTCATCATGCCTTCCTTCCCAACATGATTTTTTTGCATAGATATCCAACTTTTAAAGATATGGATCACACCAACCTAATTTTATTATGGGAGAAGGAAGACAATAGTGGTAGAGAGAAATCATATCAGTGGGAAGGCCAATGAAACGTAGGGATGAGGAGGTCATATCAGTACCTTTGGATTCAAGATCCTTTTTGCATAGAATTTTTTTTGATGGGGATTACTCTTAGTTATTTAACATAGTTAGTCCCTCGATGTTTATTCAAATAAACATAGAGTTTCACCTTTCTTAATTTCACAATTGTGAGGATATTGAAGCCTACAAGGGAGTCAAACAATTCAAGAGGAGAGGGGTTGGCTCAAATGAAGAGGAAAATTCCTATTTCCCCCTTTTGGGATCATGATCACATAATAAGAAGGAATAACCTTTTCAAGGGTGTCCCTTAACTATGGATTAAGATAAATACCAAGGGAACTTGCCTAATCATTGGAATGATTAAGGAAAACAATCATAGACATAAAAATTATATGTAAAATAGAAATAAAGAGGATTATATGTGCAATGTATCAGAATAAAATAAAATATTATGAAACTTCTTCAAGATTCACAATTAACTCCAAGAAACCCCCTCAAAGTTGGGCACTCAATAAAGGTGGAAAGATGCTCAAAGTAGCGTTTGACAAATTCTTTGCTGCCACATGTCACTCTCCTTTGAAGTGCTTCCTCAAACCATGCTCTTCTAACATGTTCCTTCCTTAAAATAAGAATTCAAACCTCGAGATAGTGTATTTTTTCTTTCTCTCTTTAAAAGAAAGATTGGGTCTTCAAGCGCTATATCTATTTTGTTTTTCCCCATTTAAAATTGTCTTCAATATTTTAGAACTCTATGATGGTTAGTTTCCTAAGTTTGTACTAAAGTTATGGAAGGTGTTGGTATAGTCCCATAGTTTTATCCTGACCCCCGTGGAGCTGCAACCATTTTGTGTATTGGTCCCCATAGCTCCCCACATGGTAATATTCCTCATTGAGGGCATCCACAAAATCCCCGCTATGTGTCTTCAAGCTTCCGGTGGAATTGTGTTCTTCCTCTCACCATTATCTAGGTGAAACCCACCTAGAGATTCATAACCTTCACTAAGTTGGGAATCTACATGCATGAGTTCCCCTACTAATTTAGGTAATTTCACCCTCTAATTGTGCATCCTAAACTAAAGATATAAAATTTTTATTTAGAACTTTGAATATAGAAAAAAATGTTCAAAAATTGGAACTAGGTTGAGGATGGACTACTAACTATTTGGGGGTTGTAATTATATTATATTATAATATAATGTGGCAGGATGATTGTGGAAAAGGGCCAGCTACATAACATGTAATTGATTATCAAATTTGACTTTCATTTTACGTGAATTTTATTTGTGTGGCGATCAATTATTTCATTTGTTTATATAACTAAAATAACATTGATTTTCAAGTTGAAATTATATGTAGTCAGTAGGCCATGTTGATCATGATTCCTCCGATGAGGAGGGGTTGTATTCATCTCCTGATCCGATGGTATTAATAAAAAGAAAGATCATTAAAGTGAACAAGGAACATGACAGCTTGTTGGATCGTCTAGGTCAAACTCTTAACGTCCTAGAAATGATCAATCTCCTTATGTCACAACTTAACACATATAAGGTAATACCCATAATTTAAAGTGTTTTTTTTAATGTACTCATATGTTCAATTATGAAACTCTATTTTTTAACTTTTACATTATCTCACGAAAAAAAAACATTTTCTTTTTTATAAAGAGATTTTTGGAGCCTGTTCAGCTCGGTATTGGTAGTAGTGGCACTGCAGAGATGCCATAGAGTCCTGACACGGGCTGTCATATGAGTGCTAGAGTACTTTTTACTTCTCCATATTCCACACCTAAGTTAGATAGGAGCCATGACACGCACCACCGGGCATCCACACAGTGGTCAGGATCTAGAGGTGGTGAGAGAGATGAGGTTGATGATGTGGTTAACATGGTTGCATTTCCTAGAGCTAGACGTGTGACCAACACAGGGACCCTTCCATGCACATTTTTGTTCAACTGGATTTACATTAAAAAAAATAAGAATCCCAGGTATTTTTTCATATTTTAACTGTTTCATGTTGTCCATCTCATACACAAATCATCTAGATTATTATTTTTAAATTAAGGATCATATATTTTTGTGTGTAGGAAACGACCATTTTTATAGGCACCTGGAGAGTAGAGCCTTGTTGAATTTTGAGGAAACCTTACGCATGAGGTGGAATTTCCAGAATTCCAACCTCAAAAAAGAACTTATGGATTATCTCAAAGGCCTCTTTGGAGTAGACACATTCAATAAAAAAGCGGCCACCTTTGCACCAGGTGAATATTTAAAATATATGTGAGATGTTTGTAGACTAATATTTGCAGGAAACCCTAGGTATGAACATCCTCCATCGATTCCAGAGAAGGAGTGGAAGTATATCATTAATGATGTAAAAGAAAAGATATTGAAAAAATCAGGAAAAAAAAATTGGTACCCCAAGGTAAATTGCAATATTTTGATTTCAATACCTTTAATTTTCTTTATATCTAAATAAAAGTGTGGTATATAACATACTTGAAAATTTTGATGATAGGTTTCTTAACACTTCGAAGGAAACCAAAGCAAGGATTGCCAAACATGACCCACACAAGATAGGCCAGGGAAACTACTCGAGGTTACAGTCATGAATCATATGTACCCAAACATATTAAGAATATTATTTGTATCGCCTTACAAATTTCAGTTTATTGAAACCAAAAACATTAAAAAATATGCTCTTATGCAATGCAGGACGATGAATTTAGTACTGAAACCACAGAGGAAGGCCTCTAAATTGGTTACAAGTACGGCTATAAAGTCGTGGTTGACTGTAGGAAAAGCATGGGGCAGACCCCAAGATCCAGTTTGYGGGATAAGGTAAATAAAAATCAGTCTACATTAACCTTTCATTACTTATAATATACATAAATGTTTGATATTGTCCATAACTTTAATGTCTTACTTTATTTTAATCAAGGGAGAAAMACTATCAATGAAACCATTAGCACTGTACAACAAAGCGTTGATAGTGCAACACAGAAAGAAGATCATGGTGCTCCCCAACAACCCCATCCCAGTGGGGTGTGGCCCCAATATATTCCTGTGACKGAGGTCCACGACAGTAAAATGGTTGTAAATTAATCATATACTTAATAATTTTCTACTTATAACTTTTGTACTTCTAATTTTTATTACTTATACATTTACGGTTTTGTCCTTATAATTTTTGTCGTTTCAATGGAAAAGAATGTCGTAGTTGAGCTTCATCGACCTAAAGATGATCAGGAGAACATGGCAACCATTCCAACGACACCAACTAGTGGACCAACAGGTAAATAATTACATTGCAGAGTTTTTTTTTAATATTAATGAACTACTTCAATGATATTTAAAAATTGGCCATATAAATTTAATAGTTTTTTTTTTTGTAGGTGATGGCCCCTCACAACAACCTCCATGCCATGGGTATGAGACCAGGAATGCTCGGTGTGAAAGGACTGAAGAAACATCAACTTCTTAAGAGCACAAAGTAAACAAAGACATGGACATGGATGAATTACTTAAGAACTGAAAAACACAAAATAAGACTAAAAGAAATTGATGATGTATGATAATTTTATAAGACACATAGATGTACATTATATAGCTAGTATGTTTATAACATATTTTGAATGATAAATCTCATTTATAAAAAAATATTTTTTATGACATATGCCTTTGAATGATAAACCTCATTTATAGCTTTACAATCACTTTTTATCAATTTGAATATTTTTAATGCATATTTTTTAGTAGAATATAGATTGGGTATTGGGGAATTGAGAGTGATGTGAGGGGGGGAGGGGCCATAGAATCTTCCACCTTCATGTGGTTGGCCTTGTTCAGTAGAGAAAAATTTATTGGAGCCATTTGTTCTTGGAGAAAACCTCTCTCAATCCAACAGAGAAACAACATAGTCAATGTTGACTTCGTTGTTGCTCCTTCAGATTGAAGGAGGTTTTCTCCAAGATCAGACGACTCCAATAAATTATTCTTGACACCAAGAGGATCTTATTCAGGCCGTCGCATATGAGATGTGTGTGTGTGTGTGTGTGTGACACTATTTAATCTCCTCTCATATGGCTTTTACAAAAAATAATATCAATAGTGTTTACTATTTGCAATCTTGTTGGTTTTAATTTCTATTAAGATTTATTGACATGTCTTAAAAGTAATTTTTGTTTTTTACTAAAAGCTAAATATATTTCCGTTTTTATTTACTGCAATATGCAGTTCACACATTTTCATATGATCTAGATGTTGTATCAATGCAATGCTACACATTAGAATATCAAAGATCAAGTATGTCTTGTCTTTTTTCTTCTTTTTATGACTTCTTAAGGTTCCTTTTATTTATTTATTTTTACATTACCATCATTTGTAGGCCACTATGGGGCCAATCATTCTATCTAATGAACCACACCCAAGTATGTAGAATATACGATTCCCTTTAGTTCATCATATCATATGATTCACACAGCTAATATAATACTTCAACTTGGTTTTTTCTGGTTGTGTATAAGTAATCCCCTGGATACCATAGTATAAGCATAACCATAATTGTGAAATAGAGTATTTGAAATGAATGAGATATAGATACCACTTCCGAGTATAAATTACAAATCATAGGCACCAATGAACCGGTGTCATTCGACCAACACTTGGAAGTTGCACTACATTCGAATCATTGAATCTATTTAAAAATTCCTTAGAAGGTTCCATTCCATATTCACTTGGCTATCTACAAAATCTCATGGACTTGGATGTGACCCCAATTTTTTTCATTAACATTGGCACGAACACAAAAATATATTTGGAAAGACTTGAATCCCAATGGGAGAAATATTAATTAATAGGCAAATCATTGCTAACACAAGATGAGATCCATATTGCTTATTAAATTTTAGAAATTTATTGTGAACAACAATTACTAGCTAGCAAAAGTTCAAAGACTTGGCCAGATAAACAAGGAATAAAAACTTCAAATTGAAAACTAACCTATCCTCAAAATGAAATATCTCTTACTATCATGTTTCTTAAATATATTATTGTAACATATAAAAAGGGTGACAAAAGGGGAGTAATTATACTAGAGAATATGGGGAAAATCTAAAATGGGGGCAAGAAGTGGTATGGAAGAGGTGTAATACTCATGACACGCCCCAATGCCAAGAGAGATAAAACTCAAGTTCTAAAAGAAACAAACAAATTATGGGACAAAAGAAACAATATGAGCACACCTAGAATTTTCAACATCTCAACAATTCTCTGGTGGTCATAATTGTAGTAACATTTATTTATTTATTGTTATATAATAGTTGATTGAGGATATCCAAAGGAGTTAAATCGAATTTGTATTTGCAGGGAAATTAAAGCATGTGTGTGTGTGCACACACATTCAATTGGGTCTAGCTCAATGGTTTGGGAGAAGAAATTGTATTCTCTCCACCTAGGCTTAAATCTAGACACATGCATACACACACATTCAATTAGGTCTAGCTCGGTTATTTGGGAGGATAAATTTTATTCTCCCCACCCTGGCTCAAATCTCGCTTGTGACACATTCCATTCTTTGTGATCCAATTATTGTTGAAGATGTAAACCAAGAGGAATATTTATTCTCTCTTATGGGTAGGA
>JASDQU010033010.1:24420-46487 GCA_032191745.1 Picea mariana | reverse complement strand
ACTATGATCCATGCAGACATTATTACATTATATACCCTCGCAGGGGTGCGGAAATCCCGTTTACAAAAATTTAAGTGCTGGTGTATAAAACACCCAGTAGAACCATCTCTGTCTCTGACATAGAATAATCTTCATGAAAATGAGTTGACCCCTGTGCTGAATAGGCGGTCAACAGCCTCTACCCACCTTGTGAAGTAATCTATGGCAGTAAAAATCCATCTAAAACCATTGTTGAAAGTTTCTTTAAACTCACCAATAAAATCAAGGCCCCATTGTTGAAATGGTGCCTCAACCACCACAGGCTGCAAAGACAAAGAAGTTAAGTGTTGCTTCCCTTAAAACAATTGGCAAGGTTGATCTGCCCTAACAAACTTATGCACATCGAAGAACACAATAGGCCAATAGTATCCAACCCTCAAGACTTTATATGTTGTAGTTCTAGCTGAAAAGTGTCCCCCACAAAGGCTAGCACGCAACTCTGACATCAATCTTTGAGATTCAACCTCATCAACACACCTCAAGACCAAACCATCTAGATCTCTCCAACCCAATCCTCCCCGAGTTATAAAATACCTAGATGCCTTAAGTCTCAAAGCCCTTCTTTAATGATCTACCAAACCATTCAGACATGCAAGATTTTTCAAGTAATACACAATATCCGAATACCAATGATGATGCTCCAAATCATCCAAAATAGCATTCACCATATTGTTACCACCTTCTCCTTCCAAACCCAAGACTCTCATTCCCCTCAGTGAGCATCTTGGCCAACCCTTCACCCTTCATCGATTTTGTTGGCCTAACCTCTATGTCATACTCCTGAATCTAGGAAACCCATTTCCCTTGGATGCCCAAACAATCATGTTGCGTCAATATGTCTTTTACTACAGCGTATGGAACATAGGCTATGATTCTTGAGTACCCCACATAGCTTCTAAAATGTTTTAAGGATTGAGGCGTAGGCTTGTTTATGCATTGTAGAGTATTTTAATTCGGAATCCCTAAGTCCTTTACTCATAAATGCTATGAGTTGCTCCATATTTTCATCATTATTTTGGAGCAACAATCCTACAATAGTGTCCTTGGATGCAAATGAAAATATTTGAAAATCTCGATTGTAATTTGGGCTCAATAACACTGAGGTTGAACTTGTGGCTTGTTTGATTTTGTTAAAGGTCTCCCTACTTTCATCATTCCATTAGAAAATTGAGTCTTTCTTCAACAAGTTCGAGATGGGCCTGGTGATTTCCGCAAAGTTAGGTATGAATCTTCTAATAAAATTGATTTTACCAAAGAAAGTTTGGACAACTTTTTTACACCCCAACAAGGGAATATTTTGGATGGATTCTACTCATGATGGATCAATTTTTACTCCATCCTTTGAGCTGATGTGGCCTAAAAGTTTCCCTTCATCTACCCCAAAAACAAATTTCTTAGGGTTTAATGAAATTCCATATTTTCTACATCTCTCAAAAACTTGCCTTAGGTGATGAATGTGTTCATCCCCCTTCTTAGAGAAAACAATCAAATCATCTTGGTAAACTTCTATGATTTTGCCTATTAAGTTCCTAAAGGCAAAATCCATAGCCCTTTGAAAGGTAGATCCAGCGTTCAACAACCCAAAAGGTATCCTTAAGTACTGAAACGTTCCTCGTGGTGTAGTGAAAGAGGTTTTGTGTTGATATTAATCCTTGACCAAGATTTTATTATAACTCGAAAAGCCATCTAGCATGGAAAACATACCCAAACCCGTGACACTTTGCAACAAGTTTTCCATGTTGGGTAACAAATAATTATCCTTCAGAGATAATTGATTCAAGTTTCTAAAGTCAAGACACAATCTTATTTCACCTTTTTTCTTTCTCACTACAACAAGGTTTGCCAACCAAGATGGATGCCTTGTAGGTGCAATGGTCTTGGCATTCAACATCTTTTGGAGCTCTTTTTGGTAAGGGGGGCCAATTTAGGGTTGATTTTTCTAAGTTTTTGTCTAAATACCTTGGCACCTTCCTTGAGAGGAATGGTATGTTGAATGATATCCCCCTTATATGCCTTTAGGTCATGTAGGGCCATGTGAATATGTCTCTATACTCCCTCACCAAGATTTCTATAATTGTCTTCTCCCTTGTTGAAAGGTCCTTTCCTACTTTGATGAGTTTAGAACTCTCCTCAGAACTAATGTTTATCTCAACACAATCCTCAAGTTTGCTCACATCTTTCTTTTGCTTGTACATAACATGTCTATCAAAGATTTTTCCCAATGGAACAAGGCCCTTTAGAAAGTTATTACCTTGAAGCTAAGTCATCGGACACGTCCAACCCCTCCCCATGTCATGTATCCTACGTGTCAAACACAACACAATGAGGATACGTGCCAAACATGTGTTTGTCACGTCTCCTCTTCATAAGACACGTGTCTGGCACGTGCCCTCAGCGTGTCCCAAAATTAGGACATGTATCTTGCGCATTGGGTGGCCCAAAACCCATAAAAGCAACCTTTTCACTCATTTTACTTTTATTTCACTCAAAGGTTGGAGCTGAAATTGGATTTGGAGTGCAGTTGAGGATTATTGTGTAGTGTTAGAAGGAATTCCAAGTGCCAAGCAAGTGGATTTGTCCACAATTCTTCAAGTTTTTTCCTACAGCAGTCCATTTTCTTCCTCATTTGACAGAAATAGTGGCTCAATCATCAAGGGCAGCTGAAAAATGTCAAAGAAAAGGGAGAAATTTCCGCACTAATGTTGTCCCCCCTCCTTCAATTTCAGCAGGGTCTGTTAATGTTCCATCTACTGGAAGTGGGGCTACAACAACAATTTCAAATGCTGAAAAAAAAGTCTTTTAACAAGATAAAGCTCAAGAATTAAAGTATACATTGTGGAAGTATGTTTCAAGACATCAAGGGCCCGAGGCCAAGTTAAAGGGGGGAGGGAATGTTCTTTGGACATGTAGTTTTTGCAATAATCAATTTAAGAGCACCTACTTCCGAGTAAAGGGTATTTGTTGGGCATACCATATGGATATGGACCATGTCAAGGAGTGAGTGCATCCAAACGAAGAGAATTGGAAAGAGAGGCCAATGTTGGCGAGCAGATCATGGCAACAGCATATAAGAAAACCAAGAATGAGGATCCTCTTCCATTCTTGAGGAAATCATCTAGCAATTATCCATTTGGGAGTGGGAGTGTAGTTCAAGCAACAAAAAGGAGGGCAATGGGTCCAATGGACAAGATATTACGGCAAGAGAAACGAGATGATATTGATCTTACCATTGGGTTTTTTTTCTATCTCAACTTCATCTCATTTAATGTTGCACGGTCTCCTTTGTTTATTGAGATTTGTCGAGCTCTAGCTCAAGGGGCTCCAGCAGGGTACATGCCTCCTGGTTCAAAGAGGCTTAGAACCACATTGTTGGTTAAGGCAAAGAAGGAGGTGGATAAAATGCTAGAGCCTATTAAATCAGCATGACCCTCATCTGGTGCTAGTATTGTTTCTGATGGATGGACAGATGAAGAACTCTATCCACTCTTCAACTTCATGGTGTCTTCCTTGAATGGACCAGTCTTCTTGAAAGCAGTGGATGCTCTTGGAAAATACTAGGATGCACAATATATGGGTGAGTAGATCATTAAAGTTATTGAAGATGTAGGTGTTGATTCTTGTGTGCAAATAACTACAAATAATGCACTTGTTTTCAAGTTGTTGGCATGATTGTGGAAGCATCAACAAATATTTTGGACACCTTGCATTGTTCATTCCTTGAATTTAGCACTTAAATCCATTACTTTGGATGTGACATGGATCAGAAGTCTTATTGAGGATGCACGTCATATCCGCAATTTTGTACAAAACCATACCAATGCCCTCACAATCCATAAAGAGTACACACAACTATCATTGTTGAAGATTGCAAATACGCGGTTTTCCTCCTCAATCATCATGCTTAAGAGGTTGAGAGAGGTCAAGACCGCTCTTCGGTCTATGGCTATTTTAGAGTTTTGGTCTTTTTGGAGAAAGACGAATCAAGCTTCTTCAAAAAAGGTCAAGGATACAGTGTTAGATGATGCTTGGTGGGAGAGGGTAGATATTACCATTAAGATCATGGACCCTATCATCTCTTTGTTACGATTTGCAGACACAGACCGACCCATCCTAGGAGAGGCTTATGAGGGGTGGGATTCCATAATTGAGTATGAAGACCATTAATTAACAGAATGAGTCCCCCGAGTATGGGACATCATCATAGATCTTTTTCACCACCATACAAGATATTCTTATTGTTGAAGTTTGTAGCATCGAACAAATATCTCCACATTGGATTGTGTCTATCATGTGGAGATCGTCATTAATACCTCTCAGAACTTTGGAAATTCACTTTAATAATTTAATTATTAAAGTGAACGTCATTTTAGAATTAATTGAGATTAATTAAATAAAATGCCTAAGTTTTTGACATTAGTAATTTAAGTTAATAAAATGAATCTTAGCCATTCATCTCAAGTGATGGAGATTTAATCTCATCCAATGATCACTTTGGAGATTAGGGTTAGGGCTTATCTCAAGATTATAAAAGGCAGCCAAGGGAGAGGAGGAGACACACAATGATTTGGAGTCACTAACTCATGAGTGAAGAAGGACTTTCACTCTGCACATTTCAGCGAGAGAGAAAAGATAGTTTTCATAGGGAGGTCACACATACCGAAAGAGCACCCAACAGGGGCCGTACATCTCGCAGCCAGCACTGTACGATCCATACAAGCTGCGGCAGCAGCAGGACAGTCTGTTGCGGGCTATACAGGCTATCATATAGCAGCCATAGAGCCAACACAGCAGCAGGCAGGTACAGCAGATTTGTTGAGGGTTTTCTCAGGGACAAATCTGCCAGGTTTGCTGGTAATTGTACTTTTCTCAGTGGGCCATTATCCTCGTAAGCGAGCCCTGATTTTTATAATAAAATTATTTCATTGTTGGTTTTCCCTTGGGGGTTTTTCCAAGGGTATTTACCAAAAAAATTCTATGTACATGTGTTTGGTTTCCTATTTTACTTCCACTACAATTTCTGGTTAAGACTCTCAATGTGCCTTTATTCAGTAGATTTGCATTTTATTTCAGCAAGGATTTACTAGGAATTAATTGTCATGGCTGTGGTTTAAGGAAATTTAACATGGTATCAGAGCAAACACTCTGAAGGAGATCAGACAAGGGTATTGTCACAGGTTTTATAATAGATCTAAATTCCAAGAGTTTATATTCCTCATTAAAATTCTAATTTGGAGATGGTCGCAACCGGTTTGAGGTTTGAGATTTGAGGATAGGTTGGAGAGTGCATCTAACTTCATTCCTTGGAAGGCAAGGATTACATTAATTCATGGAGAATGGGTTGTGGGAGTTTGCAAATACCACCTTGACCCCATCGACGGATCCACAACAACTGGTTGTCCATAATCAAAGGATGTGAAAGCCAGGAGGATCATCTTAGATGCAGTGAAGGATCGCTTGATTCCTCGCGTATCTAAGAAGAATTCAGCCAGGAAGATGTTTGAAGCTCTGAAAAATCTTTTCTAGGGCAGTAATACAAACAGGAAGATGGTGTTGAGAGAAAAGTTTAGAAACACCAAGATGACCAGATCGGATACAGTGACCAGCTATCTCACCAAGATCACTCAGGTTCGTGATCAATTGGCAGCAGTTGAGGAGGTCGTGACAGATTAAGAGATGGTGAGGACGGCCCTGAATGGTTTCATTAAGCCATGGCCCCATTCATCAAGGGCATCGTTGCACGGGAGACACTTCCCAAATTTGACAAGCAATGGGATGATTTCATCCAGGAGGAGACTCGAGAGGAATCTCTAGCAGGCCAACAGAAGGGTGATGATGAGAATTTGGCTCTTGCTAGTCAGGCAAGGAAGAGCAAGGGAAAGAGTTTAGTCAAGAGGAATATAGGTGGAGAGTCAACTTCACAGGCTGGAAAGCAAAGGGATCTTAGCAAAGTGAAATTCTTTGCGTGCCACAAGTGTGGTCACTATGCTTCACAGTGTCCTGAACGGAAGAAAGGGAATGGTAAGTCTCAGCAGGTAGCATCATCTGCAGATACTCAAGTCAAGGAGTTTGTTGAAAGGTTCGAGAGGATTTCTTATTAGTCTCTTGTCTTTTTGGCACAGTTTCTAAAAGTGCCTGGTTCGTGGATAGTGGGGCTTCTCGTCACATGATGGGGACACAAGAGTTGTTCACCAGTTTGTCAAAGAAGGATTTAGATCTACATGTAGAGCTTGGCACCAATGGCAAGCGTGGTGTAGAGAGAATTGCGACAATCAAATTTTAGCTAGAGTCCGAAGGTTCTCTGGAGGTGGCAGATGAGTTGTATGTTCCGGAGCTCAAGAAGAGTTTGCTCTCAGTTTCAACAATGGAGGAGAGGGGATACGCCATCACTTTCAAGGATGGTCAGGTTCTTATTTGGCCAAAAAGATCTAGCTTTGACTCAGCATGAGTTCTTGGTAACAAGAGGGCAATCTATACAAGTTGGAGGCCCAACCAGCACGTGCTTTGCTTCATGACAGTGATGACCTGTGCGAGCTATGGCATAGGAGGATGGGTCACTTGCATCACAGATCCCTACCTTCACTAAGAGAGATTGTCAATAGTCTTCCAGTGTTCAGTGTGGAGCGACAGGGAATATGCAAGGGGTCTGCACTTGGAAAGAATGTCAAGGCTTCTTTTTTGAGCAGCAAGAGCAGATCCAAGGCGACCTTGGATCTAGTACATACAGACATATGTGGCCCAATGTCAGTTGAGTCAGTGAGGATGTCCAATTACTTTGCGACCTTCATTGATGATTTCTCTAGGAGGACGTGGATTTTCTTCATGAGGACCAAGAGTGAGGTCTTCAGTTGGTTTCGGGAGTTTAAGGCTCTCATGGAGAATCAGACAGGCAAGAACATCAAAGTTTTGAGGTCAAATAATGGGGGTGAGCACACCTCAAACGACTTCAACGATTTCTGCAGGGAAGCATGGATAAAGAGGGAGAAAACAGTACCTTACAACCCACAGCAGAACGGGGTTGCAAAAAGGAAGAATCGATCCATCGTTGGAGCTTCATAGCGATGATTCACGACCAAGATCTTCCCATATTCCTTTGGGCAAAGGCATCCAATACGGCAATGTATGTACAAAACATGAGTCCTCGTAAGGTCTTGGAGGACAAGACTCCAAAAGAGGTGTTCTTTGGAGTGAAGCTGAAGATTGGCCATTTTTGCATTCTCGGTTGTCTAGTATATATCCATGTACAAGCAAAGAAGGGGACAAAGTTGGAGCCCTCAGGAAAGAAGGGATTATTTATTAGCTATTATGAGACCTCGAAGGCATATAGGATCTGGATTCCAACGCAGAGGAAAATCATGATGAGGTAAGATGTTAAGTTTGAGGAGGGCTTGGCATACAGGAAATCTCATGAGCCTACTCCAGTGACAGAAGACAAGGAGCAGGAGGCTCTGAAGGATGAGCAGCGCTCATCGATTACTTCCAATTTAGGAAGTACTTCAAGTCAGGAGAAGTTGACGGATCCTTCCAATTATGTCGAGAGAAGGCCTTGATGGCTAGAGCAGACATTGGGGGGTGCTCAAGAGCATGTGGAGGCTCCTAGGAGTACATTTAGGCATAGTAGACTGCCCACGAGATTTTCCAGTTACATGACTTTCATGAGTAGCATCATTAATTCTGATCCTACTAATGTTGAGGAGGCAACAGACCAACAGATTTAGCGAGATGTCATGATGGAGGAGTATCACTCCATTGCGAAGAACGATGAGTGGGACATAGTTCCGAGATCAGAGGGAAAATCGGTGGTAGGCTCCCAAAGGATCTTTAAGATCAAGCATGTTGCAGATGGCAGCATAGAGAAATAGAAAGCGAGGTTTGTGGTGAAAGGATTCTCCCAGAGAGAGGTAGTGGACTACAAGGAGACTTTTGCTCCGTTCGTCGGGTATACTTTTGTTCGGGCTATCATATTGATTTCTTCAATTTTGGGATGGCAGATACATTAGATGGATGTGAAGATGGCATTCCTCAATGGACTTATTGAGGAGGAGGTATACATTGACAGCCTCAAGGCTTTGAGGTCCATGGGAGGAATTCCCATGTATGCAGGCTTAGGAAAGCCTTATACATACTCAAGCAAGCACCGAGAGCGTGTTACTCTAGGATTGATGGGTACTTGTTGAGCGTGGGCTTTACCAAGAGTGACTCAGATCCCAACTTGTACTTTATAGTCGTTGGAGATGATCCATTCATCTTGGTGCTATATGTTGATGACTTGTTTCTCACAAGTGTAGAGAAGCTTATTGCTATGTGCAAACAGGATTTGGCTTTGACGTTCGAGATGAAGGACACCGGCTTGATGCATTACTTCTTGGGGTTAGAGGTGTGGTAGCAACTAGGTGAGATCTTCCTTGGACATGGGATGTATGTAGTGGGCATTCTGAGGAGATTCGAGATGGGGGAATGCAAGCCTATGACTACACCTATGATCACCAATCTAAAGAAGTTGAGTGCTTGGGATTCAGAGTTGGTGGATCCCACTTTGTATAGGCAATTGATTGGTTCCTTGATGTATATGGTCAACACCAGGCCGGATATTTGCTTTGTTGTGAACACCTTGAGCCAGTTCATGATGGAACCTAGGCAAGTGCATTGAATAACAGCGAAGCATGTGCTCAAGTACTTGCGTGGTATAGTGGAGTATGGACTCAGGTATGTCAGAGGTGATGGAGAACAGTTGCAGGGGTAGACAGACTCAGATTAGGCAAGAAGTGCAGTGGAAACGAAAAGCACCTCAGGGTGTTGCTTTAGCTTGGGATCAATAATCATGTCATGGTTCAGCAGGAAGAAAACGTTAGTGGCACTTAGCTCAGCGTAGGAAAAGTATATGGCAACGAGTATGGCGAGCTGCGAATCAATTTGTCTTTCTAAATTGCATATAGGTTTATTTGATCACGAGTTAGATCCTATGGTTATATATTGTGATAATCAGAGTTGCATCAAACTCTCAGAGAATCCAATATTCCATGACAGATCCAAACATATCGAGATCAAGTATCATTTCATCTGAGACAAGGTTCAGAAGGGAGCAATCAAGCTCCAGTACATCTCCACAAATGAGCAGGTTGCAGATATTCTCACCAAACCCTTAGTGAAGGGTAAGTTTGTCTTCTTCGGAGACAAACTTGGAGTGGTGGACAATACCTTCCTCTCTAAGAGGGAGTGTTGAAGTTTGTAGCATCGGACAAGTATCTCCACACTGGATTGTGTCTATCATGTAGAGATCGTCATTAATACCTCTTAGAACTTTGGAAATTCAATTTAATAATTTAATTATTAAAGTGAGAGTCATTTTAGAATTAATTGAGATTAATTAAATAAAATGCCTAAGTTTTTGGCATTAGTGATTTAAGATAATTAAATGAATCTTAGCCATTGATCTCAAGTGAAGGAGATTTAATCTCATCCATTGATCACTTTGGAGATTAGGGTTAGGGCTCATCTCAAGATTATAAAAGGCGACCAAGGGAGAGGAGGAAACACACATTGATTTGGAGCCAGTAACTCATTTGAGTGAAGGACTTTCACTCTACACATTTCAGCGAGAGAGAAAAGACAGCCACCGTAGGAAGGTCATACAACCCGCAAGAGCACCCAGCAAGGTCGTACAACCTACAGCCAGCATTGCACGGTCCATACAAGCCGCAGCAACAGCAACAGAAAAATAGTCTATTGTAGGCCATACAGCATACAACTGGGCCGTACAGGCTGTCATAGAACCAGCACAATAGTAGGAAAGGGAAGGTGATTTGCTAAGGGTTTTCTCAGGAACAAATCTGCCAGGTTTGTTGGTAATTGTAATTTTCTCAATGGGCCATTATCCCAGTAAGGGAGCCCTAATTTTTATAATAAAATCATCTCATTGTTGGTTTTCCCTTAGGGGCTTTTCCAGGGGTATTTACCCAAAAAATATTTGTGTACGTGTGTTTGGTTTCATGTTTTACTTCCACTGCAATTTCTAGTTAAGAATCTCAGTGTGCTTTTGTTCAATAGATCTGCATTTTATTTCAACAAGGATTTACTAGGAATTAATTCTTGTGACTAGGATTTAAGGAAATTTAACACTTATCATCAAGTGGGATAAGAATTGCACACCTTTGCATTGCTTGGCTCACTCATTGAATCCCAAATACTACAGCAGTGATTGGCTCAGTGATGGGACTTCACGCAAATTCCCTCCTCACATGGATTGTGAGCTTTCAAGTGGGAGGAAGGATGCATTTAGACAGATATATCAAGATAGAGCATCCCTTGATGAGGTGGAGGAGGGATTCCTAGAGTTTTCCATTGGCACTGGGAGATTTGCAAGCTATGATGTGCTCAGAGACAGGGGGGCTAAGAAGCCCTATGCTTGGTGGGAAACTCATGGGGCAGCATGCCCTCTTCTATAGCAATTAGCCATGAGGCTCCTCTCTCAAGTTACTTCATCGTCTTGTTGTGAGAGGAATTGGAGCACATATGGGAATTCGTATAGTTTGAAGAAGAGTAGGCTTGAGCAGTCCAGGGCAGAGACAATAGTGTATGTGCACACCAATATCCGTCTTATTTACAGGTAGAGGAAGGAGTGGTTGAACGGAAAGACAAAGATGTGCAATGTGTTTCCCAATGATATGGGTTTAGACAACAGTGTTGAGTTGGCATTGGCCAACTTGGATCTTAATGAACCAGTGCTAGAGCCGGTCACTTTTGATGATGATATTACTCTTGAGGAGTCATCCTCCACAGCAACAGATGCACAAACTGGATTGGATATAGTGGAGGAGTAAGAGGATGGAGGAGAGTGCAGTGACAATGATGTTGATTTTGATGGTGATGACATGGAGGACTATTGACAGTCTCGTGTTATGGGATTCTTCCATCTACGGTTCTAGTACCTACCCTCTTTTGTATTTTCCATTGTCATTCCCACCTATAGTAGCCTGTAGGTTGTAGCAATGACTCAGGAGTCAGTATCTATGTAACACATTTTGATTTTGATGACTTAATGAGAAAACTGCAATTTATGGTTCGAATTTCTTATGTGTTTGTCATTTTATCATCATTGATGCAGTACTAGTTGTATGACTGAATTTGTATCATCATCATGTGAATTTTTTAGTATCTAAGCGTTGATATTATGGTAGCTGCAGGAGGTGTTTACCTCCACGTGTAAACCTTACAAGAATAGAATATTTCGGGAAGCAAGAAAAAACCCTAATTAATTGGCTAATAACCCTAGAAGACAAGTTGGCTCAAGAGGATAACTTGTATTAGGTTATTAGCCTCTAAGAGAAGAAGTCGGCTAAAGGAAATATTATATACTAAGTAAATTGGCACCCAGAATGAGAAATCAACCCAAGCACTCTGCCAAAAATAGTATAAATACAGGAGGCCAGTCTTCATTCTGGCCAGCATTCTCAGAACTGCAAAAGCAACACTTGTGCGCACTGCAGTTGGCCAGTTTGTGCGCAAGTTTAGAGGAGAGTTGTTGTTGCAGCTGCTGCAACTAGCAGATTTTGGTTTTGGCTTGGACTATCTCTCGGTTATGGTTTGGACTCTCTGATCAGCTCTTGTTACTCTTGCTTGGTGCGCTATCCTTGGAGAAAGGGTGCACCACCTTTGTTTGGCTATCTAGCCTAGGGTTTGCTTCTGGAATGATTCTCTGTCAAGGTTAAGGTGCTCAAGGGTGGCTTTGGCCTATGGTTGGGTGACAATAGTGATATTGTTTATGGTTAAACGAGCACATCCATTATATTCTAACAGGTTATGGGCCCACACTATCTTCAGACAGTCTAACCGCTAGAAGATAGATTGGGAGGATTTGCTCAGTTGCAGTTGCAGCCAGTTTTTGCTGCAGCAACGAAACCCTAACTCTCTCGTTGAGGCACCTTAAGTGAAAGGATTGACCTAAATTCTGGATAGACTAATGCGCCTTAGCCTAGCGCATCTCCTGGTACTCTCAGCAAGCTAAGACGTCAAGTTTGAGTTTTTGGTCAAATCTAGGGTTGACCAAGTCAAAGCAGACATGACTTACTCTATGAAGTCAGAAAACAAGTTAGAAGGGGCTTCTAACTTCAGAGCATGGAAAACGAGGATTGATCTCATCCTTGCCAAGAACAAAGTGTTGGATATCGTGAAAGGAAAGATTGTGGAACCAGAGTTTGAAGAAGGAAAAGAGAAGGAATCGCAGAACGTTGCGGTTATGGAGAAGTTCAAAGATAATGACATCAATGCCATGAGTATCATAGTGGATTCTATAAAAGACCATTTGATACCCTACATCTCCCATCTTGATTCGTCTAAGAAGATGTACGATGCCCTAACAAACCTCTTCTCAGTCAGTAACATTTGACAAGTAATGAGTCTAAAGAATGAGCTCAGTGACATGAAGATGAATGATGATGACAGCATAACATCATACTTTGTGAGGATCTCTCAGTTAAGAGATTAACTACAAGCTATTGAAGAAATCATCTCAGAGAAGGAACTGGTAAATATAGTACTCAATGGTCTTCCCAAGACATGGGATGCATTTGTCGCAAGCATGAACACAAGGAAGGAGTATCCTACATTTGAAGAACTTTGGACTTGTTGTGCACAAGATGAATCAAGGATCAGTACAAAAGAGAAACCCCAAAAGAAATACGATGATCAAGCCTTCACAGCAAAGTTCAAGAATTTCAGGAATAAAAGGAAGTTTGGCTCCAGGAAGAAACCAAATCAAGAGAAAGATATGTCAAGAATACAATGCTTCAATTGTCGAAAGTATGGTCACTACAAGAATCATTGTCCCGAGTTAAAGAAAGGGAAGGAAACACACGAAGCATCAGTTGTCGAAGAAAGGGAACCCTCAAAGAAAGCCAAGCAGGACAAAACGAACTCCTTCTTCTAAGACAAGGTAACAATACTCTTCATAGTTCTTGTACA
Source organism: Picea mariana (assembly GCA_032191745.1). Lineage (NCBI taxonomy): Eukaryota > Viridiplantae > Streptophyta > Pinopsida > Pinales > Pinaceae > Picea > Picea mariana. Next base: position 33,491 of record JASDQU010033010.1, on the reverse strand, counting down.
TACCATGTTTACATAGTTCCTGTACATATCTTACATATCTATCTCTTAGATGATAAGAGGTTCAAAGAGAAACTACACCTATGGAAGATCAACAAAATAAGGACTTGCTATCACAATGACTACAAGTCAGGCAATACACATGAAAGGATGAAGTACATCAACAACCCCTGGTAACAATTCATGTGGAAGATATTACATAAGTAATAGTTGCAAGATAAGCCGAAATCAAAAGCAATCTTGAAGAAACCTAGAAGAAGTAAAGACAGAAAGAAGTCAGCAATCAAGAGGAAATTGGAAAAGATTTCTGACACTTTGCAGAAGGCAATAAGGATGCAGACGGAAGTGTGGACTCTCCTAGATGGAGAGAGTCGATTATATATTTCCAAAAGAAGAGCATGCATTCATGAAGCAAGGATTAGGAGGGAGCTAATCCTAAATTATATGATCCATTGAAGATGATGAAGTATCTATCCATGGAAGCAACCATGAAAAGCAGCACATGTTTAGTGTGACCTTCGAAGAAGTCTTCTTCGAAAAGAAGTCTTAAAGTATCCCTGGTTGTCCATCCACATCCATGATCCTATGATGAAAGGAAGAAGTTGGAATTTTCAGGGCATGGAATCTATAGAAAACTCCATGGACCTAAGAGCTAAAGAAAAACATGAGGAAGAACATGAAGATTCCAAGAGAGAAGAAAAATCCAGAACAACCAATCATTGTATCGAGAATCACAAGACTGCCAGCCTGATCTAAACTCACTAAAAAGTAATCAAGCAGAGGAACTGATGAAGAACAGTGTATGGAAGACTTATGAATATAAGCATTGCGAGATCCAGAACTAGAGGTTCTCCCAGATGGAGGGAGAAGACTATGATGATTGCTTCTTCTAGTAAACCAGACATACCTCTACATGAGCCATTATATCATCTGCAATATCCATGGGTTGCAGTTTACATCAAATTAACGTAAACACTGTTCTCCAGAATAATTAAACAAAGAACGTATCTAGAACAACCTCAAGGCTTTGAGGTATACCAGGAAAAGGCCTTTGTATGCAAATGGAAGAAGACAACTTGGTGGAGAACCTTCATTGCACAGCAGAAGCATGGTGAAAACTCTCTATAACATAGATATTGTATCAGAATGGTTACTCAGAAGCTCAAGATGATGGATTGCTAATCCATGACAAACTCTCATGATGGCAGAAGAAGCACCACTTGGAAACGTTCCAATTTGACCCTTGTCATGATGTTATGAGCTAGCAGGAAACAAAATATGAATCCAACAATGATATACTATATTGATCAAAGCTATATGAACCCTTCAAAGAAAACCAGTATTCCAAAAAGACCAAAGTACATTTGAAATCAAGCATTACATTCTTCGTGATGAAGTCCAGAAAAGAGAACTGGTTCTCCAATATATATACCTCCACAGATGAGCAGATAAGCATATATTTTGGTAAGGCCTCTGTCCAAGATGAAAGAGTTTGCGTACTCAAGCTAGAGCTCGTGGAGACGACTTCCTTACTGAAAAAGGAAGAGATGACTACCAGGTTGGGAGGGAGCACTGATGTGTTATTGATTTATGGACAGACATTTTTCAAGTTCGAAAAATGGTCCAGGATGAGCAGTTCCTTTCCAGTTCAGAAAGTGGTTTGAGATTTATGACGGACAGGAATTTTCTAGTTCGAAAAATGGTCCAAATCGAACGGTCATTTTCATAATGAAAATGGTTCGATGGATTGTTGATGTACCATAAACAGCAATTTCCCTTGTTGCCAGCGTGGGGGAATGGTCTAGGACAGTCTCTCTTCTTGACGGTCACTCTCAGTAGTGGTCAAGAAGACTGGTCAGCCTCGCCGGACAGTCATTCTTTCGAAGCTCATAATTGTGAGCAGTTTCGAAGAATGGTCCGTTTTGGAGGTTGGTGCAGGACAGTCATTCCCTAGGGCAGATTCATTCTCTCCAGGTTGCACTTTGTTTAGTGCCGGAGGAATGGCCCAAATAGGTGAATGGTACAGGTTCAGCAATCAGGGATAGGCATTCCCTAGGGCAGACTCATTCTCTCCAAGTTGCACTTTGTTTAGTGCCAGAGGAATGGCCCAGATAGGTGAATGGTCCAGGCTCAGAAATCGGGACAATTATTCTTCCTTGCTTGAAAAGAATAGTCCAGATAGCTCATCGTTGATGTTTTACCTTCTAAGGGCAGATGCTCTTCCAGATCTCACAAATGTGAGTGGAAAAATGCCCAGATGATTCAGTTTATATCATAACAATGTTTTATGTGCAAGTTGATGATATGATTGTTATGGACAGTATATGTCCTCGGACAGTAAATGTATACTACTGTGGTGGATGTGTTCTACTGATTGCGACTATATGTCACTGATCAAGTATCTGTGTGCTACTTGGTGTGGCAATGTACCACTGGATTGTAGTTGTGTACTACTATGGATAGACACAGTTGTGTTCTATTGAATGACATTGTTCCAATTGCCTTGAAGACTATCAATAGTATTGGAAATGATTATCATCTAGATGGATGATCAATGGATAGAGATTTCCCAGACGAAAAACGGTTCAAGACATTTATTCTTCTAGGACATATGTCTGGATTAGAAGAATGGCTCTTGTGTCACTCTGTGGAGTGAGTGACTTATCCAGCATCATGTTTGATTACTCAGATGGAGTATGGTTTCGAGAGATGATGCAGTTGATGAGATTGATAGTGATGATGGTGCTCATGATCTAGTCATGAGATAGTCTATACGACTATGTTGATGCTATCGAGTGAATGGTATGTTTGTGCTCAAGACCATTACCTTCAATACCTCCCTAGCTAAGAGGGAGTGTTGATATTATGGTAGCTGGGGAGGTATTTACCTCCACGTGTAAACCTGACGAGAATAGAATATTCCAGGAAGCAAGAAGAAACCCTAATTAGTTGGCTAATAACCCTAGAAGACAAGTCGACTCAAGAGGATAACTTGTATTAGGTTATTAGCCTCTAAGAGAAGAAGTCGGCTAAAGGAAATATTATATACTAAGTAAATTGGCATGCAGAATGAGAAGTCGGCCCAGGCAGTTTGCCAGAAATAGTATAAATACAGGAGGCCAGTCTTCATTCTGGCCAGCATTCTTAGAACTGCAGAAGCAGCACTTGTGCGCACTGCAGTTGGCCAGTTTGTGCGCAAGTTTGGAGGAGAGTTGATGTTGCAGCTGCTGCAACTAGCAAATTTCGATTTTGGCTTGGACTATCTCTTGGTTATGGTTTGGACTCTCTGATCAGCTCTTGTTACTCTTGCTTGGTGCACTATCCTTGGAGAAAGGGTGCACCACCTTTGTTTGGCTATCTAGCCTAGGGTTTGCTTCCAGAATGATTCTCTATCAAGGTTAAGGTGCTCGGGGGTGGCTTCGGCCTATGGTTGGGTGACAATAGTGATATTGTCTATGGTTAAACGAGCACATCCATTATATTCTAACACTAAGTTCTAATAAAATCTGAATTTTTATGTCTATATTTCATTTTTGTACGTGTAATTCATAATTTATTATATTGTTTAATATATATAATTTTTTAAAATATATATATAATGTGTCCTTTGTGTCCTGTTTCTGGGGTCGCCATTGTTGAATTTTAATGCTTAGCTCAAGGCCACATAGTTTATTTCAATTTAGCATGAACTTGAACCATAAACAATGCAACAATACAATATACAATAGCTGCAGTAACATGGATCACAAGAAGAATAACCATGCACAAGAACACAAGAAGTTATCCTGGGAAAACCCTTCTCAAACAAGGGAAAAACCCAACAATCCTTTGCTATAGAGTCAAGAGAAGATCACCCTTTCACCACAAACCCTAGTGCACACAAAGGGTGCTCTATGACCAAGAAAGATTGCGCCTAAGAGAAGTGTGCACTTCAGCCTTATAAGTAGGCGTTGAGATAATGAAACAAGTGTGAGTGAGTGATCCACAATGGGGATCTAACTCTTATTTATACATGACCTAGCACATCAAATGAATGTGTCTATTGGAACAATAGGGCCGACTTGTACAACTCAGAAATATAATTAATCTTTACACAATATTAATTATCTTTACATGGTGGGGGCGACTTGTAGCCTTTAGAATACAAATTAGGGTTTTACCAAAGTCTTACTCTTTGACAATATAGCAAGGGATCTCACACATCCTCTAGTGGTCTGCCACTAGGGACACGTTTACCTATGCTCAACCACAGGGACGTCACTCTCAACAGATCAACTCAACTAAGTCCATAAGAGTACTATCTGGAGAGCCATCTCAAGTCGACTCAACTAAGTCCATAGGAGTCCGACAGGAGACCATCTCAAGTCATCTCAACTCAATCTAGAGGAGCACAACAAGAGACCACACAAGTCATCTCAACTCAGTCCAGAGGAGTATGACTCACCCATCACATGGGTGCTCTCACAGATCGTCTCAACTCGGTCCAGAGGAGAACGACCTGGAGAATGTCTCGTGAAGTTGCAATCATCAACACTCCCTCTCAGCTAGGGAGGCATTCTCCACCAGGCCAAGTCTCTCACGGAAGTACTCGAACTTTGTCCTGGAAAGCGGTTTGGAGAAGACATCTGTAACCTGCTCGTGTGTAGAAAGGTACTACACATGTACTTCTTTCCTCTGCGCCATATCTTTGACGTACTGGTATTTGATCTCAATGTGTTTCGATTTAGCGTGAAATACGGGATTCTCTGAGAGCTTCACACAACTCTGGTTATCGCAATGGATAATGGTGGAATCCATCTGATGTCCAAATAAGTCTGCAAGGAGCTTACGAAGCCACACTGCTTCGCGGACTGCCACACATAATGCAATGTACTCTGCTTTTGCGGTACTCAAAGCCACAAAAGTTCCTTTCCTGTTGCACAAGAAAACCATGGCATATCCCAAAGTAAAACATCGGCATATCCCTACAATCTCATGTCTACACCGGAGGCATATCTCAGTCCATAACCAACTGTGCTTCGTAAATATCTCAACACATGCTTCGCTGCTATCCAGTGTGTCTGTCTCGGCTAACTCATAAACTGGCTGAGTACACTCACTGCATAGCATATATCAGGTTTGTTGTTAGCGAGATACATCAATGATCCAATAAGTTGTCTGTAAAGATGTGGATCAATCTCGCCTAAATCGAAAGAAGTCTCGCTCAGTTTCTTCAGTTCATCACCATCGGTGTAGGCATGGATCTGCAGTGTGTCATCCCGAATTTCTTCAATATCTCCACTGTGTATTTTCCTTGACTCAAAAAAATCTCATCAGTCCTCTGCCACACTTCTAGTCCCAAGAAGTAGTGCATCATACCAAGGTCCTTCATCTCGAATTCAGAAGCCAATGCATGCTTGCATTCAACAATAAGGATTTCTGAACCGATGAGAAATAAGTCATCAATATATAGGACCAAAATCAGGCACTCATCACCAACAATGTCGTAGAATAGGTTGGGATCAACAACACTCTTCCTGAAGCCCAAACTCATCAAGTATCCATCAATCTTCTCATACCATGCTTGAGGTGTCTGCTTTAGTCCATACAAAGCTTTCTTCAAACTGCACACATGAGACTCCTTCTCATGTATCATGAATCCATCCGATTGCTCGATGTAAACTTCTTCCTCAATCTCACCATTGAGAAAGGTTGTCTTCACATCCATCCGATGTAGTTTCCAAGCCATGGATGTTGCAAGGGAAATAATCGTACTGATGGAAGTGTATCAAGCAATAAGAGCAAATGTCTCCTCATAATCTATTCCCTCCACCTGAGAGAATCCTCTAGCCACAAATCTCGCTTTGTATTTCTCGACACTTCCATCAGCTGCATGTTTGATCTTATAGATCCACTTGGAAGTTACTACAGACTTCCCTTCCGGTCTCGAAACAATATTCCACACATCATTCTTCATGATGGACTGATACTCTTCGGTCATGGCATCTTGCCAAACCTGTCGACCTGTTGTTTCTCCATGACAAGAAGGCTCAGTATCAATGATGTGGCTCATAGTTGAAACATAGCTCAAAACACTTTGTGGACTCTTGCTCTGTCAAAAAGTACCACGAGGAGTTGCATGTACCTCTGCCTCCTGTAGAGTTTGTCGAGCCCATGCAAGCCTCTTTTGGCCTATTGCAATGTCACTGGGAACATCAATTGGAGCAACAGGATCAACTGGATCAACTGGATCTGTAATTGTCTCCCTTTGAATTGTTGAAGGGGGAGAGGATATTGTCTCTTCCTTCTCACTATCAATCTCCATATGAGATTCTTTGGATCTTCGGAAGGCTATCTTTTCCTCAAAGGTGACATCTCTGCTAACCTCGATTTGTCTCTGACCAGGGATGTAGATCCGGTATGCCTTGGAAGATTCATTGTACCCCACAAGTGTACCCTTTCTGCCTGAAGGGTCTAGCTTGGTCCTCTTTTCCTTGGGTACATGAATGTATACTAGACACCCAAATATCCTGAAGTGTCCAACCTCAGGCTTCACTCCGGTGAAAGCTTCTTCGAGAGTCATGTTCTTCAGAATCGTATGAGGACTCTTGTTCTGAATGTACACTGTCGTCATGGATGCCTCTACCCACAGAATCATAAGTAGATTCTGATCATGTATCATCGCTTTGGTTGCCTCAACAATGGATCTGTTCTTCCTCTCTGCAACCCCATTCTGCTGAGGGTTATAAGGGACAATGTACTCCCTCTTGATCCCTGCCTCAATACAGAAATCATTGAAATCCCTGGAGGTGTACTCTCCTCCATTATCTCATCTCAGCACCATGATCTTCCTCCCGATCAGGTTCTCAACCTGAGCTTTAAACTCTTGAAATCTCGCAAGGACTCCATCCTTGGTCTTCAAGATGTAAATCCACGTCTTTCGAGAGTGATCATCGATGAAGAGCACATAGTACAAATATTCGTTCAAGGAAGCAATAGTCATGGGTCCACAAACATCTGTATGTATCAAGTCCAAGATCCCCTTGGATCTACTGTCACTACTCGAAAAGGACCCCTTGACATTCTTGCCAAGAGCACAACCTTTGCAAACGCCATCATGCTCGATATGTATCTCTGGAAGGCCTGTCACCATCTCCCCCGAAGCGGGAAGGGCTCTATAATGTAAATGAGCAAGTCTCCTATGCCATAGCTCGCTCAAGTCGGTAGTATCATGTAATAAGGCATGGAGTGGTCGAACAATCAATCTGTACAAACTGTTTTTTCGAACACCAATCACCCGGGCAAAATCCGTGTGTGAGTTCTTGTGCCATGCAAGAACTTTTCCTTCAGAGAAGGGAACCCTGTAGCCTTTATCCTCTAAGGCAAAAACAGAGACAAGGTTCCTTTTCATCGCAGGTACATATAGTACCTCACTTAATTGAAGAGGTATGTCAGAATCTAGTTGGAAAGAAGAGGTTCCAACTCCCTTCACAGTATATCTACCATTATCACCAAGTACAACATGCAGACGAGACTCTTTCTCTACAAGGTCTCTAAGATGTTCTCTATATCCACTCATGTGTCTGGAAGCACCACTATCAATCAACCAAATATCACTATCTGTAGGAACGGTACATGAGAGTGCTCAAGTGAAGAAGAATGCTTCATCTTTTATGTCTTCATCTCTCTGATGTGGTTCTGAATCAACATCGATAGTGGATGCATGTTATCTTCCTTTCTTCCTGGTAGGACAATCTCTCGCCATGTGTCCATACTTGTCACATCTGAAACATTGAATCTTTGAAATGTCTTTTCTGCGTTCATGACCTGCAGCAGCTGAAGTTTTCTTGTCTTTGAATGCTTTGCTGAAACTTCTTCTATTTCTTCTGCCTCTCTTTGTATGAGAAGCAAGGGCTTGATTGTCATCATGATGGCATTCTTGCACACCTCTGGCTATAAGTCTGGTTTCCTCCTGAGTGTAGTCTGCCCATAGACGATCAAACTTAGGTAAGTTTGCTCTTCCACTGATACTTTGAATGAATGGTTCCCAATGTCTTGGAAGAGCATTGAGAGTAATCATGACAAGCTCTTTGTCTGTGATGGTTTCTCCAATGGCGCCTAACTGATCTCTGATCTCTGAAATCTTCATGAAGAAGGTAGCAATGGTGTCATCTTTCATCATTTTAAGATTTTGAAGTTGGTGTTTCAATGTGAAAGCTCTATTAGTGTTGTTGCTCTCAAACATCGTCTTCAGTGCATCATACATTTGATAAGTCATCTTCAAGGTAGAGATGCAAGGTAGTAGATGATCTCTTACTGAATAGATGACTATCTTCCTAGCTTTTACATCGTTTGCCTTCCATTCAGCTTTCTCTTCATCAGTTATTGTTGTTGGTAGAGTCTTTGCTATCAATCTCAATAGGTCATCCTCTTCCAGAGTGATGTGTAATCTTGACTTCCAGGAGCTGAAGTTGCTTGTTCCATCAAGCCTATCTTCCACCAAAGATTTGTTCCTCATGGCTTACAAATTCTTCACAAACCCTAACGGTTAGGCTAGAAACCCTAACGTTTTTCAAGAGGAGGTCTCTGGGGATTTGTTGGACTTATGACTGCCAACAAGAAACCCTAGAGAGTCAAAGGAACCTCAGCAACCTACAAAAATACTCCAATGTTCTGCAGAAACCCTAGAAACTGAATTCTGCAGAAACCCTAGAAACCCTTGGGTTGAAAATCAAAACTTATTCGATTTTTTATCTAAGAGTTGCAGGTGGTGTACTGGACAAGGCCGTACTTTCCTGTGCAAAATTTAGGCCCAACGTTCAAGGAGAAAGTGCTAAAACTAGCTTGACAAGGAAAATGGAAGGGGTCATTTTTGTAGTTACAGCAAGAAGGTGACAGCTAGCTTGGAATAGCTTGTGCAATGGCTCTGTTGCCGTCCTTATGCACACTTGCAAACGTGAGCTAAGTCCTGCTCACTTAGTGTGCCCTCGGAGACACAATGTCTAAGTTCCAGCCCACACTGTCACCTTGACCGGAACTTCTTCCGTCTAGGCTTACTCCTAGGGAAGCCAACGGGGGTAGTCCCTAAGTTACTA
>JASDQU010033007.1:6704-22068 GCA_032191745.1 Picea mariana | reverse complement strand
CAGAGATAAGCTACCAGTGCCCTAGCTAGTTTATTTCCATTCTATCTGTAAACATATTTCAATCATTTGTTATTAATGAAATGAAGTCTTATTTCCGCTGCATCTCTGTGTTTATGTGTATTTCCATATTCCATTATGTTCCTACATAAATATGGATCAAAAGGTCAAAGAGCATAACTGCTCGAACTCACGATGTGTGAAATTGCAATTTGATCGTGGTCATCCCTCAAGGAGGACATGTGGTGAGATCTCAACATTTCACTGACTCACAAAGAAAGAAATTCAAAGAGGGAAGTCGTGAGAACTCGCGATATGTGAAGTTCTGATGCGCCTTGGATTTAGGCCCCTGGGTCATAATGAATGGTCACCTGGATGGAGGCCAAAGGAGGGAGCTAACGGTTGTTAAACCCCTTTCGGAACTCAGGAGTTGGAGGATTTGGGTCGCCTTGCATCGAAAGTCCTGAAGTCGTGAAATGTGACATGTCGTATGGGTTAAGCCTATGGTCATAGGTAGTGTTCACATGGATGGAGGCTAAAGGAGGAGCTAGCAAGTGCTAGGCTCTTATGTCAAAATTCCAGGGATCGGGGAGTCAAGATTGGCTTGCATGAAATTACTCGATATGTGAAGTCTCCAAATTCCCTTAGATAGGTGAGGGGTCATAGGGTAGTGGTCCCATGGAGGAGGCTTGCGCTTGGTGCTTATTCACGTGAGTTTAGTCTCTTAACAAGGGCCTATGGGTATATTGTAAAGATTCTAATAGGGAATGGAAGAGCCATTTCAGCTCGAGAGTTAAGAAAAAAATGAATCATTTCTATGTCCCATCGTGGTTGTGTTACAAATTGGTATCAGAGCATGGTTACAACACTTGGCCTTCTTGGGCTCATGAAAGAGTCGAGTGATTTTTCTTTCTTACAAAACCTTAAGGAAGAGGGCGTACTACCCTACCTTATCTAGCAGAGCATGATTCCGATACAGGTCTGGATGGGCCGAAGAACAATCATGAGATTATGTTCACTAAGGTTAAGATGATGCATGTTGGAAGGTAATTCTACCTTTGAAATAAGGTTTATTATCTACATCAACTCCTTAAGGAGAAGGATTGTAGAATGAAACTGCAATTTGGGAATTCAACAAAGGAATTATACTGTTCCTCTATCAAAATGATAACTACTCTTATAGGATTAGGGATGTACTGATCAATATTACTGATAAGACCTAAATGTGAATGACAGAGGTGGAAGAAATTGTTCTATGAAGCTGCATGAGCGAGACAAGGGACATGAAATAAGTTGTTCTGTTATAGTGTGACAATGTCTACCTACTAAAGCAGGTAGAGTCTCTTGCAATTGGGATGGATGGTTAGGTAAGAATTAAGACCCTCATGAAGAATTCCTTCATGATTTAGGAAATCTGGAAAGGATTGGTAGGATCCTTAGCAAGTTATAATTACTGCATTATTAAAAGACTAAACCCTGAGTATATAAATCCTCATGATCGAGAGGACTGATGAAAATATGTAGGGTCAGATTACCTAACCTATAATGGTTAGGATCGACAACAAGGATAATCTATTTAAGCAAGATTAAGAGGAGTNCAGCAGACGATCTCCATTCGTCTGCTGTCAATATCATAAGAGATAGCAGGGAGATTTCATATGCCAAGTGTGCATATAGAGCACAGGGAGTGCGTATAGAAACAAGCTTGTGTTAAAGTTTGAAATCTCTGGAGGTTGAGCGCAGAGTATGCCAGGAGGGCGTTAGAAAGTCTTTTGAAAAAGAAACAGAGTAAAAGTGTGAGAAAGGAGCAAGATTTAAATTTCAATTGCCAGAAGCTCAGGAGGAGTAGTGGTTTTAAGTCTCGAGAGGAAACACTTAGAAAACGTTTCTAAGTTTCGAAGAATTGAAGCGTTCAAAGGTGAAGCACAAAAAATAGAAGTTAAAAGAAAGAACAAGTACGAAGGATTAAGTGGGAGAAATCCTTCAGATNTCAGAAAATAATTTTGAAGATTGGATAAGATCGAGGGTCAAGATCCATTCAGAAAGAGATGAAATATTCCAATTTGTTAGATCTCAAAGAAGTAGCACACTGGTTATTTCTGAGGAGATATCGAAATTTCGCAAAACCAAAGGACTTGGAAGAAGCAATGTGAAATTCGCGAAAATATCATAGTCATTGATCAAAGAGAGATCTAGACCATTGATTGTCCCGAGAGAATTTCACAATTTCGGGGATCAGGAGAACGAAAGTAAAAGGTCTTTCGATATCGTCGATATGTGAAATCCCAATATGAGAAACCCTGAAGAGATCTGAGTCGTTTGATTGTGGAAGAATTAGGACCGTCAGATTGAGAACTCCAAAATTTCACAATTTCAGGGATCGAAGGAGTCAAGGTGATTCATAACAGAAGTCTTGAAGTCGTGAAATACAAAATCACGACATAATCATAACCATTGGTTGGAGAGTTGTTGGTGACCATTGATCTGATCTGAAATTTTGACATTTTGGGTGTCGGGAGTTTGAAGGATGGAGATTCGATTGACTCATATCGTCGATATGCGAAATCACGACGCACATTTTTGGGTAAGTGTGGTCACAAGGCGTGGTCACGTGGAAAAGACTTGCATTTAGCGCTTGTACACGCAAGTCAAAATTTGTAAATACTTGTGGATTGTTTCTTATAGGTTCCAGCAAGGAATCAAAGGCTATTTCAGTTCAGTCTTAAGAATATCCTAAGACCGGGAGGTCACGCGGCCCTTGGAGAGAAGGGGGGTCTGCACCATATACCTATGACATCTACATCCAGGCTTAGGATTATGAAAATGGTTAAGTACATCATAGATGTAAGTTAACAAAGATGCATGCTTATATTCCTTAAAGGGAATATTTAGTAAATGACTAAAGCCAACTCAAGGATGAGTCAATCACAGATAACGATGGACGTGCAATAAGGAAGTTGCATGCGGAAGGAGTTCCCCGTGAAGAAACTGTGTAAGGACTCTGTCAAAAGAACAAAGTCACAACCTTAATGACTGTTGAGAATTACAGGGGGCTACAAGATTATATATATAAGAATCTTGGATTGCATTTTAAAATAAATGTGTAGGTGGAAGACTAACAACTGAATGTTAACCACTCTGAGAACCGAATAATAATGTGCAGGATGCACAGGTTCATGACCCACTATGAACAAAAATCTTAATACTAAGGGTGTTGTTGTATCCAAAAAGGTTGGGGTGAGACCTAACTAAGGATGCTCAAGAAAAGAGACGTAGGGCCCCTAGAAAAAAAAAGGGAGTACATCGCAAAAGAAAAGAAAAGAAAAAAGGAGGAACATTACCCTAAGAACTGTGAATTGCATACAGAGTTGTAGGTCTTACATGAGCAACTGTGAGAACATGTACAACTAGAAAGAACCGAATAATTAAGTAAGTAAATGAGTATGTTTGATTGCATAGGCTTAGTTAAAGCCATGTTGAGAAAAGACAGTGAGGCCTTAGAAATAACTTAGTTGGGCTGAAAAGTCATAGGCGATGTGGAAAAGAATTGGAAGAAAGGGAGAGCCCTCCATTATTTCTTTCTGTGTATTATGTTTTTCTCTAAGATGAGAAAGTTGGTACATTGATGAAAGTAACTATTTTGACACCATAGTGATGATGGTTGTATTATTGTAGAAACGATTGAGAACTGTTGTGTTGCACTCATGAAAACATTAAGGATAATGTGTTGAAGTGCATACATATATGCTAGGACATGTCTAAGAACGTTTTATTGATTTAAGTGTTATGGTACTTGCTTTTTTTATTTACATGATGACTAATGTGTTTATGATATATGTCATGTGTAGAAAGAAATGAATTGGAGATGTGGAGAAAGACAGTTGCCAACAATGAACAATCTCAATCAAAGGATGACTATGAGAATATTCTTCTTGAAATATTGTTGAAGGGGATTTAAAACTCCCCATGGAGCACCACTGATGGGGTAATATTAGAGGGACGCTAGCAACCAGAACATGTGTGGAAATGCCCACACCTATGTGGCATAAGGTATGAAGGGATTGGGTAAGAATCCCTTCTAAAATGTTTTACGGTCTTGATGTTATGTATGGAACATTGAAGGAGAGTTGTATACCTTGGATACCCAAGTAGGGTACGATTCAGGAAGGAGAACCTGAATGATGGAGGTGTGAACCTCTGGTAGTAAAGACTGATTGTAATCCTTGAAAAAATTCATGGACTGATATGTCACGAATATATGGACCAATCGAGGAACGATTGGAAACAAAAAGTTCTCACAGATAGCACGTTGCATGGAATTGCTTCAAGGAAAAGCATGTTTGCATAAAGGACAGGCAATGGATTTCCCATTGAGGAAGGAGGACCTTCCAACATTTCTACTTACATTGTATAGGTGTTAGAGAAAACCAAATTGGGTGGCCATAAGTGTTGGCACCCTTGCTATTAATGAAGGAAGAATGCTTAATTATTTGAGATAATATATATATTATATAGAAAAATATTTTATATATTTTTTAATTATTAAAGATTGATATTTTGTGAACAATATTTCATCTATTGATTAATTTTAAACTAAAACAAAAAATTAATGTAAAGAAAATGTTATTTCCATTTATTGCAAATTTTATTCATTGTGTTTTTCACACATTCTATTTTTTCATAAACTTGGGGTTTTTGGCCACTCTTTGTAATTAAGGAGAATTTTTAAGCTTAGGTTTTTTTCCCACTCTTTGTAATTAAGGAGATTTTTTATCTTCTCAAAAGTTCAAAGGACATTCTTTAAGATTCTAGCTTATTTTTATATCCTCAAAAATTCAAAGGTCATTTCTTAAGATTCTAACTTTAGCTATATTGTAGAACATTGTTTTGAGAAAAATGGGGAAAATACCCTTACCCTATTACAAAATTGCAGTGCTACTCCAAGCCAAGATTGGATACACTTTAGGTTTCCCAAAGTGGAAGTGATTTATAGGAGTTCATAGTAGGTTGAAAAGAATAACTAGCTGGACATAAAGGAGGGGTGAGGTTCCTCCATTCTCCTCTTCTATTCAATTACCAAACCCCAAGTAGTGGTGTCCTTCTAATACTTCCACCTATGCATGTATCCAATGCTTATACTAGGAAAGGAAAGATGGCCTTTGTTTTTAATCTGCTACATAACAGGAAGGGAAAACTCAAGAGCAATTAAATATATTTAAATATTTATTTCTACTTAATTTTCTTTGGAATAAAATATCTTTATTTCCAAACTTGTAATTTTCTTAGGAATTAAATATTTTTGTTTTTAGATTTTATCTTGGACTTGAATATTTTTATTCTCAAATTAGTTTTCTTTATTTTCAAATTTGTAAATTGTTCTTGAATTGAATATCTTTGTTTACAATTTTGTAACTTGTTTTGTTTTAGAATTAAAGATCTTCATTCTTAGATTTGTAAGTTGTAATGGAATCAAATATTTTTATTTCAAAATTTATAAATTGTCTTGAAATTAAATAATGTGTTTTTTTCTTTTTCATATTTGTAATTTGTCTTGAAATTATATATCTTTAATTTTAAAATTTAAAATTTTCCTTTAAATTAGAGATGTCATATTTTTAATTTGTCTTGGAATTGAATATCATTATTTTCCAATTTATCTTAGAAATAAATATTTTTATATTTAACTAAATTTCATTTATTAAGGTGTAGTTTAAACATTTTACATTTTTTACTTTTGGAGGCCACTATCACTAGAATCCAACAAATCAACTGATGGTATTAATATATCCATGTTTATATATATATTTTTTAGTTAATAAAAAATAGGATAATTAAGAAACCTTTCTTTTAAAGGTTTTTTTGATAGAGAAATAAATTTTTTGAGTTAACTAAGCATTTCCTTACTTTTCATAAGATTTAATAATCCGAATTGATTTCTTCATCATCAAATGCAAATATTATCATTAAATTGTTTATCCACCAAAAAATATGAAACCAAAACATATTGTTTTAATCATTATTGACATTTTCATTATCATGTTTAAAATAAATTCATGTCTTAAATATTATACTTTTAATTATAGATTTTAAACTAAAATATATATCAAGTTCTTCAGTGTGAATATTTACACTAAGTATAAGTTTTTCATCAATTTGAGAGTTATTGTCATAAGTCCTTATCAAAATAGTGATAAAAACCTCAAATATGATCATTTTAATTATAATATCTTTATGATTTCAATTAACAACATTAATTAATATATATATATATATATATATATATATATATATATATATATATATATATATAATTGTTTTAAATTAAATAAATTTATTATTATTTATTTTATTTTAATTAAAATAAAAAAACTAATAAAAATATTTTTTTAATATTTTTTTTTAATATTTAATTTATTTAATTATGTGTTAAGTATTTTTTTTATTTAATTTGTTTAATCATGTGTTTAGAATTTTTTTTTATAAAACTACGATCATGTTTTTATTGAAAAAATCTCATTACATCTAACTTTCTAATATTAACTCTCTTAATTTTTTCCCTTTCTTAATATTTTCCGATATAAATAAATAGATATTTAAATTAAAAATAAAACATATTCTTAACAGAGTGTTAATCTTCCCCGGATGGGGTGATAGGTGGACGAAAGTGCGAGCCAGGTGGCGCTAGATAGCATAGGGAGCTATTAATCCCTGCTGCCAACCTCCCGTCCCCCCAACTCGAATGACCCACATTCATAATGCTTCAATGGAGATGCACTGGGCACTCCTAGGAAAATTAAGGGAGCCATGCATGAACTAGGCTGGGTGTACCTACACCAGGCTTGTAGTCACCTCGACATTCATGGCTCCCTCCCACGTCCACTCGCAAGGTTTGATGAAAGTTGGGATGCCAGACCACTCTCTCATTCCTCCTTGGCATTTCACTCGTATGCTCCTCGACCTTCTCTGGATATCCCACACCCTTTTTTCTCTATGCCTTCCCAAGTCTTCTCTGGTCACGTTCGTTCGAGCTTGCAATATGCCCAGGGAGCGCGACAAGTCCATGCGAGGCACACTCTATTACAATTCCTACACCAGACCATATCGTCTCCCCCCTTCCCAAATCTCCCTCATTATCACCAGTCGCCTCAGGAAAAACCAACCCCCGACCTCAATTCCCACCATTAACCTTGGTAGTGGCCCTTTCATGGTAGAAATTCCCCCACCCGTGATTTCGGGCCCCTCCGCTCAGTCACAACCCTTAAATTGACCCTCCAAGAGCCAACTCTCCAAACCACTTCTTTGGCATTAGTTCTTGCGTGGTGGAGGAAGAGATTCCACCCAACTGGTAAGTGGCCACTCCCTTGAAGGTAATGGAAGCAATGGACACTAAACGGGATGCAGTGGACATAGAAGATGTAGGGGACACAACTGAAGCAGCGGACGCAACGAAAGGAATGGATGCGGATATGACAAAGGAACCGCCTTCGTCAACCCCAATTCATTTTGCAGAGGAGCACATTCATCTCATCTTTGACCTACGAAAAAAAATGGATGAACATGCCCATATCTAGAACTTCTTTGGACAACGCTTGGACCTCCTGATAGACGCGAAGACAACTGCTCTAGCCAACAAAAAATGTCCAATCTGTGGACAATTCTTTGTCCCAACCTACAACACCCATGGATGGGTAAGTCCAAGCTAGCTCTCTTAGGTTTTATGGTTTCTTTTTTCTTTAGTCAACTATGTAGAGAATTAAAATTCTCTATCAAGCTATGCAATTCAGTGAGCCATGGCCACTGCACAATAGAACATTCTGATCTTTTTTGTCATAACTGTTTTCAGTTACAGTCTCATATACGCTTGTTGGCCACCTATCCTGGTGTGGCAGGATAGATGGCAGACACTTGTTTTTGTATTGACACATAAATATGTGAATATCATATAGTACTCTTTTATTTACTAAAATAAAAATAGTATGTTAATCTTTTCCCTTTTATTTCTAATATACCATATATTGTTGAAATGCAAAAATTTATTAATTCTTGCATAAGCTCAACTTTATCAATATTATATAAAATGCTAGTTGTTTTTCTTATTTTATTTTACTATAGATATTTGAAATGTCATTAAAATGTTTGTTAATCTTTTCCCTTAATATACCATATTGTTCACTGTTTAGATGCAAGAATTATTCATTCTTGCATCACAAGCCCAACGTTGCCAATATTTTCTAAAATGCCATAGTTTTTTGAATTCATTTTTATTATACATGCTTGAAATGCCATTAAAAAAGTTTACTTTACATTTTTGTTGATGTATTTTTTATATGTTATTAAATGTATAAATAAATAATAAAATTATTTCTTAAAATGTTATTATATACTTTTGAAAATGAAATTAATGATGTTTTATAATATTAAAATGAAATTAATGATGTTTTATAATATTAGTGAAAAGATTAAGAGTATTTTTATGCTGCCTCAAACCTCCTTCAAGAATCTTCTTTTCTTCTTGGAGCATTCTAGCAACATTCCAACATGCATTACAACAATATGTTCACAATGAGAGAGTTGTTCAAACCAGAGATAATTTTTTAGACAGAGTAGCTCTGGGGCCGCCTAGGGTTATGTTTCTGAAGCATTTCTGCCACAGCCATGGCAGCCTCCAGAGGAGGGGATCCACCACCCCATTCTTCAACTGAAGACTCCTTCCGCAAGCTTCTAGTTGCCCAAGGCAAGATGTTATCCCCAACCACCCCCCCAAGCTTCGTCAAGAAGCTCGACTCGATTACAGAGATAGAACTTCTCCTTGATCATACAATGTGAGTAGAAATCTCCCTGTTAGACCATGGACTGGTAAGGCAATTCATGGGAGTTTGGCCATCAGCTAGATCTACTTATAACTAGATCCAAAGAAACTGGCGCCCGCTGATCCAACACAATGTAACCTGCTATGTGGTGGGTAGAGGATTCTTTATCTTTAGATTCATATCTCAGGAAGACAGAGATCTCATATTTAGGAATGGACCGTATTTCATGGGAACTCAAGGGGTTTACCTAAACCACTAGATGCCAAGCTTTTACCCTGTGGTGGAAGTCCCGAAGGACGTCCCGGTCTGGGTCAAACTTCCCAATATTCCAATCCATTGTTGGAACCCTACCTTACTCCATGCAATCGAAAATGGGCTTGGTCAATATATCGATAGGGCAGATCCTAAGGACCAATACTTCTGTGCGTGCATCTACATGGAGGTGGATCTAGAGGTGGGTCTTCTAGAGGAAATCAAGTTAAAGGTTGGAGAATGGCAGTACTACCAAAATATCGACGATGAACAAGTACCTTTTAAATGCAGGGATTACCATGAATACGTCCATTTTCAGAGAAACTATTCTAAAAACCCAAGCAAGGAGAAGGACAATGGAGAAGGGTGGAAACAACCCAAAAAAGGGAAAACTTCAACCAGAGAAAAAGGTCCAAGGATCAAAAAGACAATCCCTGCACAGCCCAAGGAGCAAGGGAATCGGCCAGAAATAGGGAGAGAGAACAGTTTCAGAGTGTTGGATCCAAGACATCCAAAGAAAGAGACAGGCGAAGCTCCAAAGGAAGTTCTAATAGTCGAAGTGGTGCATGAGAAATCAACTCCAGAAGCCAGGAAGATGTCGATGCCTTAAAGGGAAGAAGAGAAGGGAAATACTAACACAGGAAAGGACACAGGACCAGACATAGAGGAGGGAGAGGTCTCCTCAAAAAGTGACAACGAGGATGCAAGTGACACCATTGTCACCCCAAAAAAAACAGGCAAAGGAAGGAAATCCAAGAAAGAAGAAAGAGAAAAGGAGACATATAAACACGTTTTGAGTGGCTCACAGCCAACAATCAAACAACTGATCAATGTAAGGAAGACAAGGAAGCACTCCAGGGCTCCTCAAGCAGCCCATACACCCCCCCAAATAAATCGTGAAACTAACATCCTATATTTGGAAGGGTTTTGGCATCAGAATAAATGAATAAGAACTCAAAGATATAATTAGAACATCAAAGTCTGAGATCCTTCTAATCTAGGAGACCAAGATGGAAGCACAAGACTTCCTCAATACAACAAAAGCACTATGTAAAATAAGACAAGGAATAACAGAAAGCGCAAGAGGAGCCTCAGGAGGTATAGGAACTCTATGGAACACTATGGAGTTTGACCTAATGAAATCTGAAACATGCACACATTGGATATACATCAATCTTCTACACAAAGAAATGGGTCGACTGGTAAGACTCTTCAATCTTTATGTGTCGATCCTTTTGGATGAAAAAAGAGTTTGTTGGGACACTCTAAAAGATTTTCTTTTACTAAACAATCTAGAAAATATCATTATTGGGGGGGACCTAAATGTGACCCTAGCTGCAGTCGAGAAAAAAGGTGGCTCCATTGTGCGAGATCCAGGAAGAGAATGGGTAGAAGATATCGTGTCAGAATGGGAGCTAGAGGATGTCAAACCAACTAAAGGGAAATACACATGGTTGAATAAGATGGTAGGAACATGACACATTGTAGCCAGGCTAGACAGGTTCTTAGTCTAAAGCTCATTCATGCATCTGGGCCTCACCCCCTCCTCCTCTATCCTCCCGCATAGTGTGTCATAGCATAAACTAATCATGTTAGAAGTTTCGCATGATAGGAACCTCATACCTATCCCCTTCATATTTAGCCCAGCCTAGCTCCAATATGAAGGCTTCCAGGAGCTGGTCACCAAAATGTAGAATGAAACAGTAAGAGGCTCAACCTTTTTGGTATGGGAAGAAAAACTCAGGAGTCTAAAGGTGGCGCTAAAGTCTTGGGGAAAAACCCAATTTAATCCAAAATTGTAATTTGTTAAGAAGCCCAAAAACAACTCGAAAATCATCAGATAAAAATGGATGAAAAAGAAATCACCCAAGAAACTTTACATCAAGAAGACCAACTCCAAAGGAAATGGCATCAAGTTTGTAGAGAGGAGGAAAAGTAATGGCAACAAAAATCTAGAAGCCTCTAGTTGGAAGCAGGAGATAGAAATTTTAGTTATTTCCACAAACAAGCTGAGGTGAGAAAGCAGTTCAATAAAGTCACGAAAATCCAGGTTCAAGATCAGACAATAACAGACTTTGAAGGCATAAAAGCGGTTGCAGCAGAAGCCTTTGAAACTCTCTACACAGAAACTCAAAGGTCCGCAATAGACTCTAAAGCCTACCCGCTCTCTCTAGTCCCGACCCTTATCCAATATGAAGTCAACAATAGTCTAACCAAGGCATTCAATTAGCAAGAAATAAAAGAGACACTTGACCAAATGAACCCAGACAAGGCTCCAGGGCCTAATGGCTTCACATCTAGATTCTGTCAAAACAACTGGTATACAATAAAACTAGACTTTACAAAACTGATCCGTAAATATCAGATTTGATCTGGCCAATCTCTCTTTGCAATACAAGCTACAAAATCCTCACAAAAATAATAGCCAACATAATTAAAAATGTTCTCCCATCAATCATTCCGGGAAATCAAGGAGGATTTGTAAAAGGAAGACACATAGTGGACAACATCATCCTAGTTCAGGAGGCCTTGCACTCAAGCATTCAGAGAAAAGACAAAGGTATGATCATAAAGCTCAATCTTTCTAATGTGTTTGATAGAGTTAGTCATAATTTCTTGTTCAAAGTCATGGAAAATTTTGGTTTTTCCCCATCCTTTATAAACTAGATAAAAGATTGCATTTGTTCCCCCTGGATAGTCCCACTAGTGAACGACCAGGAAACTAAGTTCTTTCAAGCCTCCAGAGGTCTTCGGCAAGGCTGCCCCATTTCTCCACTTCTATATGTCATCCAAGCCTCAGTTCTCAGCTTCCAATTGGATCATGGCTAGACTCATAACAATATTCCTGGCTTGAGGATAGCCCTAGGGGTTAAATACATCAATCATGCCCAATTTGCAAATGACACACTGCTAATGGGAGGAGCGAGTGTGCATACAACAAATAAATTTAAAAAGGATTTAGATGTCTACACAGAAATCACTGGCAGTGTGCTAAGCCTGAGTAAAAGCAAGATCTATGGATGGAACATTACGCCAAGGGAAATTTTGGATATATCAAGAGTACTGGGAATGGAAGGCTACACCACCTGGGATGCTTTTAAATACCTCGGAGTCCCAATCTACAAATCAAATCCAATATCCTCACAATGGACCCCGATGATAGACAAGTTAAAAAATAGAATAAACTCCTAGGGATCAAACTAGCTGAGCCTTGCAGGTAAAGTGGTCCTCATCAAAGTAGTGCTAGCAAGCATTCTGATCTACCAAAGCTCCATGTTTCTAACCATGCTCACCACGATCCAAAAAACCAAAGTGTTGTTTAGAAGATTCTTATGGGAAGGAGGGAAGCAGATAGGGAGGAAATTGCATCTAATAAGCTCGGAAAAGGTAACTAAGACCTTCTTAGAAGGAGGCCTCCAATTTAAAAACATTAATGCCCAAAATTTAGCTTTAGGAGAAAATATTCTTTAGAACCTAATCATCGGGAAACCCTCATGGAGTAAAAGAGCGCTTTGGAAAAAGTACTTTCGAGGCCTGAGGAAAAAATGCCTTGATCGCCCACCATCAGTGGAGAAAGGATCCCCTATTTTCTCTCTATGCTAGAAGGATCTGAAGCACTTTAGACCTCACCTCACCTGGATACTGGGAAATTGTAAGGAAATCAATGTTTGGGATGAATCAATCATGGGAGATCCACCACTAGGCTCAAGGGAAGATCTTGATTGGCTTAAAGAGTGGATGAGAAGTCAGAATTTAAACAGTTTGTGGGACATCTCAGCCTGGGAAAATGATGAGAACAAAATGTGGCTATGGTGGGAAGCCACTAACAGACCCCCAGAGCTTGAAGAGGAATGGAACACTCTGAAGTTTTGGTTGCGATGGAAATCCCCCTTAAAAGAAATGAAAAAAGACAAGAGAGGATGGGGAGCACTATCTGGAATATACACTAGAACAACAGGGTATCAATATATAGCAATAGTCCCTCATGTCCCACCAGACCCAACAATTTGGAAATCCATCTGGACTCCCAAGTCCATCCCAAAGACATATATGTTTGTATGGACTATGGCACACAGAGGTATCATAACTGGATATAATCTAAGAAGAAGAGGTTCGGAAGGCCCTTACAGATGTCCTCTTTGTTCTCAAGAGGAGGGAACCACAGACCATATGTTCCTAAGTTGCATATACTCCAAGGAGGTTTGGAAGCTAACCCTTGGACTGCAGATAGACACACTCGTTTTATCTCAAGAGGCCACCACCCTAGTCCAAAATTGGATTTCCCTTTGTCCCTTTTAGACAACAAAAAATGGACAACTCTCCACCCTTTGGAGAACTCTCTGAAAATTCATTCTTTGGAAGATTTGGCTGGAACGCAATAACAGGTTATTCAGGGAGACCAAAAGTAGCCCAGCTCAAATAGCAACAAAGATAAAGGCCTATTTCAACGAGAGTGCCCCCTACTTCTGCAAAGCAAAGAATTCAAAGCCTTTAGAGACGGAAGAGGAACATTGGATTGAATGCTTTAAACTTTGAGATCAACAACAAAAAATAGGCAACAATTCACTCCAGGAAGCTTGAGAAATTCAGAAGGAGGATCAAGAGTTCGAGGAATGGAAGAGTAAGGAAAATAAGCATATTTTGTTCTTCAACGGGGCCTCCAAAGGAAATCCAGGTTTAGGAGCTGGAGGAGGGGTCCTGGTAAGCCCAACCGGACACCGAGAAATCAAATTTGCCTGGGGACTAGGAATAGAAACAAACAACAGAGAAGAATCATTGGCCCTCTAGCAAGGGCTAAATCAAGCTATTATATGCAATGTCCAATATCTGGTGATAATAGGGGACTCCTGGATCATAATTCAAGCACTTATCCTCCGTAACAAAGTAAAAAATGCAAAACTCAAACACATAATTGAGAAAATCCATCTACTCCTTGGAAGCCTATGAACATATCAACTATACCATGTCCTCCGAAATCTGAATGCATCAGCAGATGCAAAGGCCAACAAATGTGCCCTCTCAAGCATTGGAACCTTGAAAATAAATGGAATCACGACTAGCTTGGCAAAACCGTGAGCCTAGGAAAAGCGACTGGGAGATGATAGGGATGCGAGGTGGCAATGAATATTTTCACACATTTGGATGGTGTACAGGGGCGAATCCAATACAATCAAAGACAAGGTGGATGTCATAAATGAGGGATTCATCCATCATTGGGTCGTTGAAACTCCAGAAAAGGCCAAGGCAGCAACAAGACACCCACGCTCTAAACTAGATCGAGAAAATCGACTGGGTGCAGCGAATCTGGAGGAAACTAAAGTTAAAAGGAGAAGTAGGGAAGATCCTTCTCATCCCTGGAGCATATGAAGGTTAGGAAAACAACCACGAAGAGGCAGAGTGACTAGAGGCAGGAGACGACCACATAGTCACAATGATAAAGGGGAAGTAGGGAAGGAGATGTCGTCCAGTTCAGGAAGCAATCCCATGATGGAGGAAAGGTTGAAACCACTGGAAGAAGACATGCAATGTCTCAAGCAATTGTTGCACAATCTAGATGAATTTTCTCCAGAATCTAGACATTGATGCAGGAAGGAGGCTGGAAATGCTTGAAGCAGACATCACTACAACTAAATTCAGGCTCTGAGAGGAGCTAGGGAAACTTCGCAAAGACCTCAAGGATCCAAAGAAGGAATTAGAAGACAGAGTCAACAAACTGGAAGAGCAAATGGAGCAGCTGAACCAAAACTGGTAGCAGGAGTGGGAACTCTCCAAGAAGGGGGATCCAAGGAATTTTGCCCAGCAGTTCATAGGCCACGTAAGTGTTTCTGCAAATAACTCTACGAAGAAGGCATTTTGTATAGAGGCTTCCACATATAGCGATTCTATTAGCTTCAAAAACCAGCACCAGGTAGGAGAGTAGAGCCTCCTGGAACTCTAACAGTTTAGTCGAACTCAGCTCAACTCATATGTAACAACACTAGTGACATTGCCATTGCTTTCCTATAATATAATTCCATTATCTATTACGGTCAAAAAATATATATATTAGTGAAAAGATTAAAATAATAAATATACAAAAAAATAGAAATTAATTTAAGTTAAGTCGATCTGTAGTCAAATAAAAATTAATCTAAAAAGTTAATTTAATTAACTATAATCAATGATAAAAAGCTTTTAGATTGTATACCCTTTAAAATAGCTACAAAATCTTACCACAACTTGTATTACATACTTTTGTCCCATTAAAAAATCTTCAAATAAGTTATTTTTAATTTGTATCAAAATTGTGGTTGACTTAAAAAATT
>JASDQU010033006.1:0-12246 GCA_032191745.1 Picea mariana | reverse complement strand
GCTTTGTCCCACTCCATGCTTCTTGAGGGACTTTCATCTTTAGACTTGTGGTTGGAGATCTATTCAAAAGATAAACTGAGCATGCTACTGCTTCAGCCCAAAACCTATTTGACAAACTTTTCTCTTTAAGAAGTGTTCTTGCCATATTCATTATTGTCTGATTTTTCCTTTCAGCAACTCCATTCTGTTGTGGAGTATACCTGGTTGTTGTTTGCATGACAATGCCTTGTGATTTGCAGAAATTTGCAAATTATCTGGAGTTGTATTCTCCTCCTTCATCTGACTTGAGTGCTTTGATATATTTGCCACTCTATTTTTCAGCTTCTGCCTTGAATTCTTTGAATTTTGCAAAAGTTTCAGACTTGTGTCTGAGAAAATAGATCCATATTTTTCTGCTGAAATCATCAATAAATGTTAGAAAATAAAATCTACCACCTATTGACTCTGTTTGCATTGGTCCACATAGGTCAGTGTGAACAATTTCAAGATGTTGTTTGGCTTGACTGGAAGACTGTGGAAAACTAGTTCTCTTATGTTTTCCAAGTATGCAAGACTCACATGGGGGAATTTGCTCTTTAAAGATAGGAAGACCTTTGACCATAGAGTTCTTCTGAAGAAGACTTAGAATCTGAAATGGTAGATGTCCAAATCTTGTATGCCAAACCATAGTTTCATTTAGGGTGGATGCACTTTGTGCATATGGTTGACTCAGATTTGCAGTTCTGAGGGTAAGGGGAAACATCCTATTCGGAGTCATATGGATTTCAGAAATCAATTCTTTGCTTGGGATTTTGTCATATATCTTGCAAGATGCTCCCTCAAAAAGTACCTTATAGCCATGTTCAATGAGTTTTCCTACACTTAACAAGTTATGTTTCAAATCTGGTACATGATAGATATTGTTTATGTCTTTCTTTACATTCTGTTTAGTAAGAATAGGAACAGTTCCTTTTCCTTGAACTTTGACTAAATAATTGTTTCCAAGTGTAATATTAGATGAGATTGAAGAATCAATGCATGAAAGTAATTCTTTGTTACCTGTCATGTGATTGCTGCATCCACTGTCCAACAACCAGAGATCTTTAGGTTGTTGTTCAGTCTTCTGACATGAGAGAAACATACCTCTTGAGTTTTCTCCCGTGTGATTTGACACATGTGCTCTGCCTGAGGGCTGATCTACTTGCTTCTTCCTGCATTCAGATTCATAGTACCCATACTTTTTGCAGTAATAACATTGTATGCTTGTTTTGTCATTTGATCTTCTCCCTCTGCCTCTTTGAGGCTAGAAATTCTGATGTTGATTTTGTTGTTGTTGTCTTTGACCTTGGAAATTTTGATTCGGATATTGTTGTCTTTTACCTCCACTGGAGTGAGGGTTACTTTGATTGCTCCCTCTTCATTGGTGACCTCTGCTTCTTCCTCTGCCTTTCCCTCTGCTGAAGGAGAATTGAGTTTTGAAAGCATTGGAGATTGACTCATCTGTGAGATGCAGTCTAGTCTCATGTGTCACCAGAGAACCAATTAATTCATCTGTGGAAAATCTTGACAGATCCTTGGATTCAAGGATTGTTGTTACAACCATTTCGAATTTCTTTGGTAAACTTCTGAGAATTTTCTCAACAATTCGTTGATCAGTGATGGTTTCACTAGTCAGTCTGATCTGGTTCACAATTCCCATGACTCTGGTCATGAACTGATCCACATTTTCAGACTCTGTCATTCTTAAAGTCTCGAATTGTGTCCTCAAGGTTTGCAGTTTAACTGTTTTGACCCTGTCATTTCCTTGATAGGAAGATTTAAGAATATCCCATGCCTGTTTGGAAGTACCAACGCCTGTGATTTTTGAGAAAATCGAATCATCCACAGAATTTTGAATCCAGAATTTCGCTTTATTTTCTTTGTTCCTTAGTGTTGCCTGAGCAATTCTCTACGGATTTGTCATGGCAGAAAGGGCGGCTGGATCTGGTTCCACATATCCAAGATCAACTGGATCCCAACACTCTTGTGCTTGCAATAAGGATCTCATCCGAAGAGACCAAAACTTGTAATTCTTTCCCAGAAGAATCGGACCCTGAGTTGGTCCTAAATTGCTAGACGACGCCATAAAAAAAATTGCAGAAAAAATAGAGGGAAATTTTGTATTTACCTCTGATCACCGAAACGCTGATTTGCCGATGGTCAAAAAGATCTTATCGGCCTTGAATTGGCCTTTGTCATGGTGTAATGTGACCATGCGCTTTGTGTTGAAGCGCTACGGGATTTTCTGGTTTTTTTTTTGTCTTTCAAATCGCCGAAATGCGAAATTTGCCTTTGGACAATTCAACGATCCAGATCTTCCTGTGATCTGACGGTCCAGATCTTATGGGGATATCGTGAATTGGGACTTCATGAGTTCTGATGACGAGCTCTTCTGACTCCTCGATTCCCCGATCTCCGATTTTCCGATGGCGCTTTCCTTTCGGGAAATTTCACAATTTCTTTAATCGCCTCCACGCTTCCTAACAGATGGACGGTCCTGATTTCTCCTCGCAAATTCACGATTTGATATGTTCCGAACTTCTCGTCTCCAGGATCCGTGATTTTTCGAATCCCGTAAAGCCGATGGACTCTTTCCTTTCAGGACTTTTTCGATTCCTTTGATCTCCGCCACGCGTCCCAACAGATGGACGGCTCAAGTCTGCTTCGGGGGTTTCACCGTGGAGATTCCCGATCCCTCGTTTTGACGAGATGACGTCAGCTGGGCCCCAAAACGAAGCTTTCCTTCTGTCAGGATTTCGGACTTCGCAGTTCCAAAATGCTCGTGTTTCTTGTCCTTAGGATTCACGAAACGCCGAATCCTGATATGTCGATGGACTCTCCTCTTTCGGGACTTTTCTCAAGCCCTTGAATTTACGCCGCGCGTCCCCTCAAGATGAACGGTCTGCGTCATTTCGCGATTTCGTGACTTGCGACTCCAAAGTTTCTGTCAACTTGAAAACTGCGATTGCCGAAACGCCGACGGTTTCCTCGATGTTCGCCACGTGTCCAAACAAATGGACGGCTGTGATCTTATCGCTATTTCGTGAATTGCGATTTTGTGAATTTTGCCGTGGAGTGTCTTTCATCAACAAGACCTCCGATATCCCGAACTCCGAAATGCCGATGGAGTGATGGCTTGGATCTGCTGCCACCTGTGCTCTGAGATGGACGTCTCACAAGTCCTCTCAGGATTTCGCGATATCGCGTATCATATTTTTTGGAGTGCAATCGCCTTTGCGCATCCAACTCCCGATTACCGATTTTGCGATGGAATAGGATCTCGCCACGTGTTTCTTGATGGACCGTCCAGATGATTTCGGGACTTCACAGGTCAAAAATTCCTTGGCACTACAGAGGATTAAACCTCGTGCACTTTCTTGCGGATCCAATGGTTGTCGGGCCTCTGCGCAATATCTAATGGATGATACTCTTTTTCCTTTTCTGCGCTCTCCTCGTCCCTTCTGAACTGGTTTCCTGCTTCGGATCCGTTCTCAGGACGAATCTTACGGCCGCGACGGTTGTTCTTTGAACCTGAGACACGTTCTTTGCTCCTGTGGAAGAAAGATCTGTGAATCTTTCAAAGATTTGAAAGAAATACACGAGTTCTTCGTTCTCTGCTACAATCTTTGACAGATTTGAGCGAATTTCAAAAAAACTTTAAACGATGCTGCCTTCTGCAACAATCTTTAGCGATTTTGAACGAATTCTTCGATTTCTTTAAACGTTCTTCCATTCTACAGCTCTTCTTTGTTAATCTTTGACGATTCTTGACAAATGTGCAAGAAACTTTAAAGTTTCTTCTTCTGCACTCTCTTCTTCCTTCTCGTGTTTCTGCTCCTTGAAACTTTCGAGCGTAGTACGCTCTACGACCTCGCGTGAGCTTCTTAGGGCGATCTTTAGAGAGTATTATGGACAACTTCCTCATGGAAGTTTTCTACGAGGATCTTTCAAGAGTATGACAGACAGCTCTGCAATCCTTGTGAAAAGACTGTGTCGCGTGCTCTTAGAATCCATGTAAGCTCTACGTTGTTTGAGGATCATGTTTCTCTCCAGCCTGTGTGAAGAGGCTTACTGCTGAAGCTCTGATACCATGATAAATTGTGAAGCAAGAAATGCATAGAGAAAGAATAGAACAGAAAACAATATATTAGAATATATGAAGAAGAGTACAATGAGAAGTTCTGAAGAGATTACAATGCAATGGGAAATAGTTGAGCTAAATAGGCTCAAGCAAATCAAGAATAGAAAGTACAGCTGACCAGGACAGCTGGCAGTGTACTGTCAGACTGTTGAGGTTACATTATATTTAACAGATTTGACTGGAATCGACTCGTTTGCTTTATGGGATTTGTTGGTTCACAATGCAGTAAAAACATCATTTTATTAAATTAATATGTTTTTTTTTTATGGTTCTGTAAATTAATATGTTTATTTATGGTTCTGGAAGGGTTATGTGATATAAATGAATTTACAAGAATTAAATTTCTTGGAAATTTGATGATGACTCATACTGACCAACCAACCTATCATCAATTACTAAATAAATTTGAAACTTTTACAATATGAACGCTCATAAATAATTCTATTAAGTTGATTGCACCAAGTTATAAACCCCTACCACTGAAAAATCTCAATCACTCCTCACCTGAGATATACTGACCAACCAACCTATCATCAATTACTAAATTAATTTGAAACTTTTACAATATGAATGCTCATAAATAATTTTATTAAGTTGATTGTACCAAGTTCTAAACCCTTATCACTGAAAAATCTCGATCACTCCTCACCTAAGATAGCAAGAATTTCCAATTCCATAGGGCCCCATCTCCAAGCAGACATTGCATTCAAAATTTGAGACATTGTTGCTTCTTTCATCAGCTTCTTGGATAGCCTTTGAACTATTGATATCAATATTATTGTTATTATTATGGGGTCTTTTCAAGTTCTGCCTGTGGGTTTCAACGGGTCTCTCAGAATTGGAGTTATCAATAGCATTGCTATCAATGTTAGGCCTTCTACAACAATGCCCAATACGTTGCCATTTGTGTGGAAAGATATGAAAATGAAAAGAGGAGAAACCAAAGACTCGCTTCTCCTAGAGAGATGGGGTTGGGATTAGAATCTAAAATAGTTGGTTTGATTCATCTTACATGTCGCCTCCACTGATGCCTTACTTGCCTGGATCTATAGGCCCTAGCTTGTTCAAGTTTCCCAAATAATTCCTCCTCATTTAAGGCTTCTTGAACAAAATGTTGAGGATATTGAAATCCCCAATAAAGGTTCAATGACTCAATCCTTGGGCACACTCGTTAGCAATCGAACCCTTGCCATAAATTGAGTTTCCAAGTGGTTTGGATGTTTCTCTTATCTTTAATGTCTTTGATTTGTATAAATATCACAAGGGTGTGAATTGGATAAAAGATTTTGAAAACAAACAAGACCATAAAGTTATAAAGTATTTTTGGTTAAGTGGAAACACAAGGGTCCAGTTGAAGGAACTTGGTTTATTGAAATGGAATTGGGCTTTGCATTGTCCTCAAATGAGTTTTCTTTAGTCCCTTGAGCATGATGGTCATGAATTTCATACGCAAGTTGTAAGAAAGTTGTATGCCACAACCAATTGTAACTTTGGAATTGATCAAATAAGAAAATTGTGGATGTATTTAAAATTACATTATATTTCACTGTAGTGTGCATTTATGACCACAACTCAATGGATGTATTTCCTTTTGTATGTATGATCACCTCGAATTAGTGTTTGGATTTCACCATTCTCTATCACGACACAAGTCTAATGTCACACCATGAGGGTTCCTTGGTTTCTTCTAAACTCAAACTTCTATTATGTTCTTGAAATTTATTTAAACTTGAATTCTACTTTAGCCACGTTCACATGATCATGCTGAATGCTATTGTTGCATTTTAAATGTTTCAAAGATTCAATTAATTAGTGTGTTACTGGTAATAGTTGTGAAATGATAACATGTAAAATCTGGCTTGATTTAATTCTACACTATAGTTGTGACTTCCTTTCTTAATTAGCTTTGTATGCATATTTTTCCTACTAGGATGAGAGGGGTTTAAATGATTTTAGAGAGTCATAAGAAAAACCATGATCGATGCAAATATCCATCACGTTGCGTTTCGATTAATCTTATCGCATCCATGTTTTTGTTTGAATCTAGGATGCCATTAATTCAATGCTAAGTAAATTAAAGGATTAGGGCGAGAATACATGTATAAGAGAAAGGGAATCAATAAGTATCAAACTTCAAAGAATTTACATCCATAAATATTTAACTGTAGAATATTTATTGCAGAGCGATGCAATTCATGCATCATGAGATCTTTGAATACAAAGATCTAACAATGCATACACCGGTGCAGTGAACTCTTTACAACTTGCTCGATACATAGTGATTTCCTAATAAAAATGCCAACTAGCAACATTGTACTAACATGGAAAGGTTGATGGAGTACAATGCATAAGAGTGATGCCTCACCTGAGATAGCAAGCATTTCCAATTCCATAGGGCCCAAAAATCACAAATTCAGGCAGGGCTTCTATTTAGAGTATAAAACAAATTGATCAAAGTATCCCTTGGAAGCATGATACTTTTGGTTCTCACTGGAGGTGTTCTACACAAGATGAGAGAGATTATGAATCAACCACTCGATCAAATCCAGGCTTAAGTGGTTCGTCAGAAGCAAAGCACAACTATACCATGATAGTTGAGGTGGCTATTCCTCTTTATGCATGTACATAAAACTAAAAAAAAATCTACCTTTGCAGTCTTAGGAAGGTCATATCATCAATACTTACCCTCCAACAAGATACTAGTGCATTACTCAACTGGTCTTTTCTCCCTTTTTTTCTCTCTCCTTGTAAAAAACAAGAGTTTTCTTCATGCAAACCAATGTATTAGTATTTCCCTCGGTAAATCTCTTTGTCTTTTCTAATGGCTTCCAACTATCCAACCTCTTTAACTTGGTTGATGCATGTACTAGTTAAATACTTGCTGCAACAATATCACAATCAAAACTCTAATAGAAATGTAAATAAGTCTGATAAATAGATGGCTTCTTGCACAAGGCTTCAACGAACCACATTCAAATACATCTTTGAACAAACTCCTGAAACATCCATTCACAATCAACTAGTAAAATAGCCATGGTTTTGCACTCCATTAGTTCACAAGCAACTCGTAGAATAACCATGGCTTAGAAATTTCCAATAGCTAACGAAAGTAATTACTTTACCAAATTGAGTTCCTTCGCTACCATGCACATGGTCGAAGTGCTAGAGCACTAGAGCGCATGGCCTTAGTTGTCTATTTGTCTACAAGATTTTAACAAGTGTCATGCGAGCCTAGACTTTAGCATGTAAGGGATAGAGAAGTGTTACTATATTATGATATGGAGAAATAAATAATGTTATCATTAATGATTTAACGACATACATTCTTTTTAGTTTCAAAGAATAAATAGACAATATATAACTAGTAATTGACAAATAATTTAGAACATTATTTAAATATTTTATATTCACAAATAACCAAAATTAACCAAAATTAAAAGGATATATAACCATATATTTAAAATAGATATGTACAAAGAGCCAATGTTAAATTTTACTAGTGATTTATATAAAATAACCATATATATAAATTAGATATGCACAAAGCCAAGGATAAAGGCCATATATAGCCATGATTTATATAAAATGAATAATAATTAATTTAGATATTCAAGGTTAAACGTACTTCATGTTTGCATTTGGAATCAAGTTGAGTTATGGGTATGAGTACAATGGATAATTGTCTATATTGCTTTTGCATTTGGAATAAAGTTGAGTTATGGGCACTAGTACAATGGATAATTGTCTATATTGCTTTGTTAATGTTATTTTGTGGTTAAGTAGTTTGTTGCTTTGTAAAGTGATGTTTAGAAGTGGTTATTGGATTATTGTTTAAATTTTGAGTAATGGATAAATGATATTACAAGTGGTTATTGGATTAAATAATGGATAAATGATATCACAAGTGGTTATTAGATTAAACAATGGATAAATGACATTAAAGGTGGTTATTGGATTAATGTTTAAATCTTTAGTGGTATAAATGACTTTTATTTGTCTATTTCATAATCCTAAAAAATCAAATTAGAAGGAACAAATCATAAATGATATTGTTACAAATTAATTAAATAAATTAAGACAAATAAAATATTGTTACAAATTAATTAATTAATTGAATAAATTAAGACAAATAAAATAGTAGCTAAAGAAAATCTTGTCACAAACAATTTTCCTTGCTCCTTGTTGACGACAATTAATTGAATAAATTAAGACAAATAAAATAGTAGCTGAAGATCTTGTCACAAACAATTTTCCTTGCTCCTTGTTGACTAACAATTACGATAAATGATATTAAAATCAATTATTTGAATAAATTAAAATTTTTAAATTTATAATTATTTTTTCAAGGGAGGAACTTTAACTGTGTTAAATCTTTTTAGATGCAAACTTCTTTTAAAATATAAAACTTGAAAAAATGTTTTCATTAATAAAATAATTTTAATTTACAATATTTTTATGATTTTTATTAATTAGATTAATATAAATTTTTTATTAAATTATTTTATTGAAAAACTTTGAAGCATTTTAATTATACAATTTTAACCATTTAAATTTACATATCCAACAACTTATTTTCTAATTACTAATAAAAATTACCATTAAAAAAACCAAAACATAAAACATTTAAACTACCACAAATTTTATTATCTTAAAAATATCGTTGAAATGAGATCTTTTATCACATATCAATATTTTTTTTTAACATATTTCAATATCCTTTTACCACATAAGGTTTCACGTCTTACGATATTTGCATAATCCGGTTCGCTTTTGATGCTATTTGAAGATATTATTGTTGGAATAATGTAGAAATTAAGATACTTAGTTAAGATCTGTGTAACTAAGTTGTTGTTG
Source organism: Picea mariana (assembly GCA_032191745.1). NCBI lineage: Eukaryota > Viridiplantae > Streptophyta > Pinopsida > Pinales > Pinaceae > Picea > Picea mariana. Next base: position 3,233 of record JASDQU010033006.1, on the reverse strand, counting down.
TGTCTTTTATATTTAGGTTTGCATTAATTTCAGATCCACCTTTGTAGGAGGACAGTTCAAGGTTGCTTGTGCTATATATATGTAATTGATTTACATTAAAAGATAGATTATGTGAGCGTAGACTCATTGGTGATGTGCCCTTGTGGCCTCACTGTTATTGATGTTAATTTGGTATCAGAGCCGTGGTGCATCACTGGAGTAAGGAGTCGAACGCCGGTGAGAGTTGGAGCCGTGAGCATAAGGGAGATGGAGTTGTTGAGGACAATTGAGTAGCGCAAGCTGAGAGAGCTCCATACCTACTTCGAAATCCCCTTTCGCAATAGCAGCGCGGGCAGACCTGAAAGCTCGGTCGGTTGCTTCTACATCAGAGCAGGCTGCAGCCTTCAAATGCCGGGAGGCGTGTTCGTACTCCATGGCCACTGATCTAGTAACTGTTGAAGCGGATCGTTGTTCTTCTAAGGAGGCAGATCACTGTCTTCGTGCACACTGCGTGGAGATCGAGGGCGTCGAGGAAATCGGGTAGACTGATATCTGTCTACACCTGTGCGTGGAGGAGGAGAACACCATGTCTACAATTGGTTCGATGCGTGTAGGAGAGGTGCATGACCTTCTTTTTCAGAGAAGCTGTGCGACCTGAGAGTTCCCTCTGCTGTGGTTGAAAGAATTGCAACTCTAGTTGATCGTATTAGAGCAGAGGAAGCCCGAAAAAGGGTCGTGGAAGTCCTATGTCGTGAGGGAGGGCTTTATATGCTTCGTTGAATCCTCATAGACCTCTGCACACGGATTCAACAATAATGTTGATGGTCGCCACGGTCGATTGAAGGCTCCAGAACGAGCAATTGTTGGAATGCCAGGTAGGCAAGCAGAAGCACGATGCAGTTGAGGACAGAAAAGGACAAGTTGCAGGAGCTCATGTGATGGTGGTAAGTCTCCCATCCAGAATTGATGTGTCAAGGAGCAACCATATTTGTTTTAGACAAGGTAGTCGACATATTGAGGCTCGCGTGGAGAATTGTTGCTGGAGAAGCTTGCGTGGAGAATTGTTGCTTCCGCTGCTATAGAGTCGTTGTCAGTGAAGAAAAGGAGTCGTCTGGTGAACCCGACGTGAAATAGTTGTGGGCATTGCATTGAATCCATAGACGTGTGGAGGAGTCCGCCAGTGTAGAGGAGTCTGGAGTGCTCGCCTGTGTGGAGGAGATTTGTCTCTTGAATGAAAGCCACCGTCGAATTTGTCTCTGCAAGTAGTGATCGATTGTGTGGAGGACGTCGTTGCTACATTGAAGGCTACGTAGGAGGAAGGCATTGTCGAGATTGTGGCATGTAAATCGTTATTGCTCGTAGGAGCGCAGGTGAAGAATTTTGAGAGGGAAAATCCACATGAAAAGGATTCCTGTGTCTACATTGAAGTGAAGAGTTGGCTCATTGCTTCCATAGGATCGCGTGGAGAAAAGAGCCCCAGTGACATATTACAGAAGAAATTTGGTGATAAGAAAGTGGTTTTCGAAATTGTTGTCCAGTGATCATTACTGTGATGTGAAGACATGCTTATCATTGTTGTTGAAAGAAGACTCAATGTGAAGGAATGGGTCATCAAAGGAGAATTAAACAGCTTCGGAGAGAGCTGAAACACATGTGAAGGAAGAATCAGCAAGAGGAAATATATTTTGCAGGTAAATATAAAGTATTTTTAGCAATAGTCGAGGAACTCATACCTGATGGAGACCAGGATCAGATTGCGGATCTAGAGCAGATTGATGAAGATGAAGAAATCAATGCAATATTGAAAAGGTTAATGCCAGTTTTACCATCATTTTCAGGTAACAATTTTGATCTTTGGAAAATGAAAATGGAAGGTTTACTTGGATCAATAGATTTATGGGAACTTGTTCAAAATGGTTATGAAGATCCCACTGAGAAGAGAAAAGATAAATTAACATTATATCTTGTTAGTTCAACATTGAATAATGGCATCCTGTCTGCTCTGTTATATGAATTTGGTAAAATAGAGAATGCAAAAATGTTTTGGGATATCATAGAAATGAAGTATAGTGCAGAGGGAATAAACACTTTGGAGCATATCAGTGCATTTGAAGAAGCTTATGTGGGTGAAACTGAACTTAGCCAGATTGTTGTGAATGAACCCCACTGTATAGATATACAGTTGAATGATAAATTTGAAACAAATGCATCTCTGTATGAGGAAACTTATGAAATTGGTGGAGAAGATGTACATGTGAATAATGATGATTGTATTGTCAGTCTTATAACTGAAATAAAGACTGGAAATGATTGCATTGAAATCACAATGATTGATGATGAAAGTGTGTATGTGGCTGATTGTGATAATGGGAATGAAAACCTTGTGGTGGAAGATCTCTTTGAAGGAGAGACATATGAAGTCAGATTTGATGAAGACAATTCATCTAATGAAGAGTGGTCAAAATTGATGCATGAGAAACATCTTATTGATGAGTTGTTGTTTGGTGAGAAGAATGGTCCACTTGCATACACAAATCAAGTGGAAGACAACTTTACTGTTGCAGAGAAGGAAGAGAAGGAAGATGAACAGGAGAGAAATCAGAAAGCTCTCTTAGAAGAGCAAAATGAAAATAGCAAAAATTGTTTTGATATTCTAATGAATGTTTTTGAGTGTGTAGGGTTTACTAAGGGAGAATGTGATGTGAAACACTTAGGTGAAGTGCCAGATAAGTTTGATGAAGAATTATAATTTATTGAGGAATGGCTTCAAAAGCCATATTATGATGAATGCAAAGAAACATTAGATTATGATGAGCACTGTATGGACATTGAAGAAGAAGAAGACTGCATTACAGATATAGAAATTGAGTCAATTTTTATAAAGTGGAGTCCTGAAGAAATAAAGTATTACTATGAGCTAATGTTGCAAGAGTTAGTTGAGTAGGACATTGTTGATTGTATCCAGAAATGGGAGCAACATATTTATGTGGAGTTGGAAGCATTTGCGAACATTAAAGACAAATGTTCTCAGGACAAAGAAAATGCAAAAGTGTTGAGGACAAAGAACAATAATCAGATGTCAAATTCCAAAATGCCGAGGAACAAAGCAAAAAGGGCTATGAAGCAGAACAAAGTCAAGATGAAACATATATGGAGTAGCAAGCCAAGGAAGAAGCTCCATCTACATCACTATCTAAGATCAAGAAAAGTTAAGATGAAATTGTTAATTTGTAAGCTTAGCTGAGATGAGACCA
>JASDQU010033005.1:4824-17629 GCA_032191745.1 Picea mariana | reverse complement strand
CAATTGCAAGGTATACTTATATGGAACTTAGTATCTAAATCTAGTTAGAAGGAACATGATCCAAGTTATTGGCTTTAGTCAGTTAATGCCCTAGATGAAAAATACAGAGTAATTTTGGAGACAACCAAACACAGTTACAATGGTATGTTGTTCTAGACATTGCAATAAATCAAATTATATATTAATTGCCCCAAAACTTCCAAGAATGGGGGACTGTGTTAGACTGAATCTATATCTAGCATTAAAATGGTGGGACTGTCTTTGTAATAGTTATGTCAGTCCTAAATTGAGTGCCAAGTTAGTAGCTTTAGTAGCTTTAGGGAGCTATAGAGATTAGGTCTAGATGTCTTGCATTAGGCCACTAAGAGTCTAGGATTTCTAGGCTTAAGATGTAGGTTACGTTTAGGGTAGGCCGAGGTATGTAGGGGTAGCCTAGGTTAGGTTAGGAGGTTCGAAACTGCTAGGAGGAGCAAGAAGCATATGAAGAGGATGATGAACCTTGGGGTCACTGTATTCATTGTGTACTAGATTAATTTAGTCTAGCAACAATGTTGTCTAGAGAGACATACCTTGGGGATTGTGCCCACCACCATGCATCCTTAACACTTGTGGAGTCAACATAACTTTGTATTCTTAAATTCAAATTTCCTAAAAAAAATCATTGATCTCCACATTCATTACGAAATATCATGATAGTCATAAATCAACGAAAAATCACTTTAAACCATTCCTTAACAAGATCCATACCTTTGAGTGATGGGGTGCCTCCAATGTTGCTCCTCTCCATCCTGCCATTCATCACATGACTTGATAATGTTTTAGAATAGTAATTAAATATGTAACAACCTCTACAAATTAATGACTAAAGATGAATACCTGAATGAGCTTCTCTTCGTTTCGAGAATAAATTATTCTCTATTAAACAAGACCAACCACGTGAAGGTGGAAGCTCTTCTGGCCCCTCCCCCCCTCTTACATCACTCTCATTTCCCCATACCCAATATATCTAGATTTTATAACTATAATTAGAAATGACAGTAACATTAAATGTAAGAAAAAAACATTCATCGCCATGTGCTAAAACAAAAACCATGAAAGAAAACAACATTCATGACATGTAGGAAAACAAAATTCATTACATTGGACCAGAAATATATTGGATTTATATTAATAATAAAATGACTAATCATTTGTTTTTCTTCTTCTTCTTCTTCTTGGTCTCCATGAAAGAACAAATTAAGTCATCATCATAATTTAATTGATCCCCCACAGTTATTGGGTCTTCTTGAAGTGTTGCATCATTAGTGCTCAACACCTCACGCCATGATGAACTTCTATAATTTTTGCGTGGAGGTTGAGGATGCGCATTGGCATCCATTGCTGCAACAACAAAAAAAAATCAAGTGATATTGTTATTCACTGTTCCTAGGGAAATTTAATTAATACGGATTTAATTACAATGTTTTATACCTAGATTAGCGGGTGCAGTAGAAACAATAGTTGGTGGCCACATTGTTGTTTCTGTGATGGTTGATATCCACTCTCAACATCTACACGATCTTCCATATGAAACAATATTGACATCTACACGATCTTCCATATGAAACAATATAAGTATTTAGTACATAATATAACCTATATATTAATACTCATTGAAAAATGGAAAAAACATTAAAAATGCACGCATACCACTATGTAATGGTCCTTCGGAAACAACGCTTGAATCAATATGGGGGTCAGGATGTGGTTCATAGAGTACATCAGGAGAATTGGTAGCATTGTTACTCTCCTGCGAATGTGGAAAAGACACACATTATTTTACATTTTAAATGAATAAAAAATATATTTTACATTACAAGTAATCAATGAGTAAAAACTAATCGACAAGTTTTTAATTTCATTTTATTTACCATGTCCTCTAGAGAGACACATGGCGATTGCCCCGAGATTCTTCATCGTGCCACCACGCCATCAAAACCCTGCATAAGCCCAACCTTTAGATATTATTTTGTGGCTTCATCATTGAACAAATCCCCCTGCATTGAGAAATATCAAAATCATTAGTCACTAGCTGCAATGCATTACGTATTTTGTGATGATGATAAAAAAAAAGTAAAATGTTTAGGCACTTACAACCTGTGCCTTCAATATCCCATAACCACCTTGGCCTAGTTTATGTTGTTTGTGTTTGTCTTGTCTTGCCTTTGTTTCCTTGGAAGTGTCTTGGAGTCTACGCAATATTTTGAAATATGTTAGATATTGATTGTTTTCCTCGTAAAGTAAACCAAAGACCATCATAGTAAATTGAAAACACCTCTTACCTTCCAGGGCCAGGTGGTTTCTTCCCTTGTGCTTTCATTGTTAATTCTCTTTCATTGAGAATAATTTCTTTCCACTCCCTCTCGGGGACAACCAACGAACGTTCTCACTTGGGGTCCTGTACTAATTTATTCTTATATGCCTCTCTAACATGTTTCAAATGCTTGCCGGTCCTTTTTAGGACTTCCAACTTATTGAATGAGTCACCAAACTCGCCAACCAATCTGGAGATAAGAAGGCTTTTTAGTTTGGAATTTTGTCGATTCCATCGTAGTCTAATGGTCGGCCCAAAAAGTTCTAATGCATAATCATGCAAACTATTGTAGAACACATTGTTTCCTGTAAAACATTGTCATCATTAGTAATTTAAATCTCACTGATATGTGATTTTTTAAACAATGATATAACAGGAATCTCGATAAAGACATATATTAAATACCTGGTAGTTGTATTATTTTTAGAGGAACCATGTCTTGGTCGACCAAAAATGATACCGTTGTTGTTCCTGTGCTTTGGATACGTGTAGCACCAGGGCAAAAATCAACGAAAGAGTGATCATTTCCATGATCATGTACACCACCTGCATGATCTAGCGTGTGTTGTGGGGGCGTGGAATCACCCCTAGAAGGTATAGAAGCAGTCTCAGGTGGCACACTTAGGGTGGAAAATAGCCTCGTGGCTATGTGGCCATGCGGGTTCTCTATTGTAGTCCTGTTGCTGCTACCAGGGCCTTCCCCTTCCCCTCTCATCGATCTCACAAAATTCTACAATGAGAAATATGTGTTAATTGCATATATCAAATTACAAAATTCAAAAGAAAAATTGATATTGTTAGATGACATGACATACCCCATAATTTTCTATCTTAACCCGTAATTCATCTATCCTTAGGAAATCCTCATCCGTTTCCAGCCCAAGAACGACCAAATCCTGGAATTCCCTATTGTCCTTTCTTAGGGACAATTCTATTGTCTGCAAGGGGTCTCTAGAATCAAATATCTCTTCATCTCTTATATATTCATCATTTTCAGTCGATGTGGTGCTAGGAACGAGGCCTTTTCCCTGATCAATGTCTTTTCCATGCTCATGGCCTTTTCCTCGATCACCACTCTGGCAGAATTTCAAGAAGAATGTTAGTACGTGCAAGAAATATTGAAAAAACAATATATGAAATAATGGAATATTGGAAAATATTATCAAATGAAACATTCACACATACAAATTAGCAAATATTTGGAAATGAAACATCGAGCAAAAATTAGCAAATGGAACATTCAGAAATAAAATAAAATTTTGTCACAAATGAAACATTCACAAATTAAGTAATCCCTTTTTAAGTTTGGGTATAATGGGTTTTGTACCATAGCAAAAGAAGACGTTCCTGGGTTGACTCGATTCAGATTATAATCGACCAACAACTCTTCGTTTGCCATTATTTTTTTCATCGCACATACAAATATCCTATTACCTTCACGCTCCTCAAAAATGCAATTGGGTCCTTTCTTGTCATCCCAGGCCTTGTACTGTTTATAAGACCTACAATATTCCCCGATGCCTTTGGCCTTCCATCAATATACATATTCTCTCCTTTATTTTTATTATTTTCTTTCAGTTGTATATAATTTGCGGTGAGTGCATATCTCCACATACTCGGCATATATTGGATCGGCCTCAACCATACTCCATAAGTGTAACATGGTCCAACATACTCAAACAACTCAACCAATCTTCCATATTTTACCTTTATGCCATAAATGGAGAATAAACCAAGGTCGTGGATGGACGACGGAGCAATGCGATACATCCTCTCATTAACAAAGAAGTCAGTGTCCAACTCTGGCAATTCCTTGGGTACCCATTGTTTCAATAGGTGTTTGTACCTCAAGGGAACCTCGATTTCACCTATGCTCTCATCATCAAAAGAGCATGATCCTCCTTCAGCAAGAAACAATTTCATGCACCTACCAAAATTTCTTCTGACCTTTTCACCTCTAGTTGATTTCACCTTTTTACATGTGTTGGATATGTTTTCCCTTATCCCTCTCAAAATTTCATCGCTCGAGTTGGATGATAGGTCTGATAGATACATATTTGGTTGTACCTACACTCCATCGAGGGAGAAGGAAATGTTAGGCCAACGATCTTCATATTATAGCATAGTTAAGGATAAACATTTAAAAGATAACTTGACATGTAAGACTTTTGCATCTAGGGTTGGAGCCCAACCTCTGAGAAAACACAAAGTATTTCTTCACTCAATATTTTGGGTAGGTGTTGGGCCAAGAGAACAAAATATATTAAATGTTGCTGAAAAGAATCATGTTGGGTGGGAATTGAGCCAACATAATTAAATGAATGCTTCCAAGATTTGTTGGGGTGGAAGGAAGATCTCAAAATAACCCAACGCTATACATCAAATGAATATGGGTGGGAGGGTAGTCTATAATGAACTAAATCAATGTTGATGTTGAATATGATTGTTTTGGGTGGGCATTGAGATAAAGAGAACCAAAACTACTACCAAGAGTAGCTAAGGTAGAGGAGTAGACCTAAAGTAACTTGAGCTATATGAATTGAGTTTGTTCATAAGTATAAAGTTTCATTATCCAATATTATGTGTGCTAGAAAAGTGTAGATAAATATTTGGATGATTCGTTGTTGTGGAAACTACTAATGGAGAGAATGACACCATGTCTCAAATTGCATATGTGAAATTTTATCTTGTTTTATCTCTAACAACTATATCAGAAGAGAAATCTATAAAACATATATACATATATATGAGTTATGCAGTTGATGAGTTAGATTGCTAGAATAGGTTATTGGATGAGGAAGAAAAAAACCAAACTAATGCCTAGAGATAGGTGTCTAAAGTAGATAGATTTGTGTGCATAGGACATGCATTAGTTGCAATGTGCCCAACACAGTACCAGTTACAATTGTATTCTTTCCCATGATCGAGAAGTGCACAACTGATATAAAAAAGTGGTAATTATATCTTGTCAAATGCCAAAGTGGTAATTTCATATAACATAGGGATTATAAACTTATAATATAGGAAGGATTTCTTATGTACAAAATCTGGTTGTTGTTTTCTTACCATAGAGATATGTGAGTTGAGAGAGAAATGTCATGGATAAGATCCATGAGAATGGAGCTCATGAAAACTGGTGTGTAAAAGTGAAACAATCAACCAGAGTGAGGGTGTAGGAAAAGTGTGTTGATCCACCTACATGAGTTGACTTGAATAAATCCATGTGAAAATTCTACATAATGAACCTCCTTTATTGTTGGTTTATCAATAAATGTGCAACCAAATCATTGTATCAACATGACATTATATCAGTTCGTGGAGTGTAATTTTTCTAGGGAATAGATGTCAACAACATGGCTCTGCTCTCATTTTCCCTTTGTATTAACCCCTCCAACCCCCTACCCCTTCGGGTACTCCTTGTACCACCATATATTCCACTAGCTCTTAGTCGCTCTAAGGGATTTATTCGTTAGCGTTTTTGGAAGGGAATCCAGCTTAATAAAGAATTAGAGCGACTAATATATGGGGATTTAGGTCCAACAACGTAGATTCCATCCCTACCTCGCAGCATAGCCATGTGTGCTTCATGAGTTTCTATGTATTCACTTAGAGGGTTACCCATAGAGCATGGTGCAACATCATATAAATCTCGGTAACAAGATCTTGATAAACTATTATAACACTCTCCAATGAAACTTTTCAATCAGCAGATAATGTATGTAGGTCTTGAGAAACTATTATAACACTCTCTAATGAAACTTTTCAACCAGCAGATGATGTATGTAAGTCTTCATGTGACGGAATTGAGCATCAAACCATTGAGAGAGACATGGCATTTCCGAAAATAAATACGATGAATAAATGTTGGAGACCTAAAACTTGTAGACTTAAGTTTTCCTTCATTTGATTCCCCAAAAGTGGTGAGCATGGATTCTTCATATACTATTGCACTCCATATGTAAGCCAAAAACACTTGTATCCTTCAATCACTACATGTGTTCGTTCTAGCATAGGATTTGATTCGTGGGATTCAAATTTGCTAGGTAATATCAAGTATCTTTCCATTCCTAACTTGTGGGACGGAAAATTTACACAATACTAACTCGTGGGATGGAAAATTTACCCTTAATTGTTGTTTTCATTTCTCCAAGAAGGTGAGAGGGAAAGTAGAAATGCATGAAGAAAAGAAGTAATTTGTTTTCTTAAGGGAGAGATGCTCTACATGAAATTTCTAGCCACGGTCGACCGTCATTTGTCTTCAAATCGCTATGGAAGAAATCATTATGCTTGGGAGGTAAATGAGAAATCTCTATGCTTGGGATGTAAATGAGCATGGGAATATACCAATAGGACTCATACTCAACGATTCTCTTTGGAAGGGGCAGGAAAAAATTGGAATAACATACTCAACGATTCACTTTGGAAGAAAAGGAAGTCAAACAAAAATATAGAAAACAAATATAGGGTCAACATGGCACCAAATCACTATCCTGCGAGGTGTGAGATCAATAGCTGAATATGGAAGTAAATTTTCCTTGGTACCACTGGAATTTTGTTGAGGCCAGCAAAAAACAATGTAAAACTAAAATCTTGGACATATACTTGTCTTCGTATTGTCGACGGGAGACATAAATCACTGAGTAAGAAGGTATGATGCCATCCCATGTGAGCGATTACGCTTCATTAGAAATTGTTTAGTTTGAAGGGATTTAAACTAAGGGATTTATCCAAAAACGCTCTTAGTTGCTCTAATTCCACTAGCTCTTAGTCGTTCTAATTCCATTTGGGGGTTTAGGGTTTAGAGACTATTTTTGCAGCACCATTTTCGAGACATTGTGGGTTTCCTTCATACCTTCAAAAATTGTGGGGTCAACAACATACAAGTCTACGTATCCAGAAACATTTCTTAGAAAGGAGGGTTGCATACCATGGTTTTTTCCAGGGAATTATGAGGAATCTCCATGTGTGCATGCCTCCTTCTCCCTTGATACCCTCCACTCTGTGTGCATGCGTGTAGCTATTCGCGCCAGTTCAAAAATATGAGTGTGATATTCGTGTAGTGATAGTGTAGTTTGATTTTGGTTAGGTTTTTTTTTTATGTTGTTTTTTTTTTGGTTTTATTTATTTATTTATTATTATTTATATATAATATAATTTATATATTATATAATATATATAATTTATAAATTATATATATATATATAATATATATATATATATATATATATATATATATATATATATATAATCCTAAATGTAGGCATGTATAGGCTCATCAATAATTGCTCATCCATACACAATTTTGACTATGTTCACTTAGATCTCATTGCCACAATATTTGTTGAGGAATTACATGTATTTACAAAGTGTTTAATTGATTTTCTCTCTAGTGATACCTCTGAAGACAATGTCACTTCTAGTTCAAATAGTTCTTTATCCTTTGTATATACACACACATTCTATTTTGTTGTTGTAGTAAAGAATAATAGTCAACCACGTCTTAGTGTATTGCATCTACAACAAGATCAACCTTTGTGATAGATACACCTATTGTTGTAATGGAAAGTATGAGTCTTGGTGTCAATGCCCTCCCAATCACCCATGTTCCTTACTACAGTGGGATGACTTGTGGATTTCAACATTTGTATTTTATGTATTTTTTTTATATTCCTACTAGTGGAGCACATGTCCAATGAGTTTCATCATAGTTACTTTCTGTGTACCCTTCATGGAGAAGGTTTACGATAATGAAATATGGTTGTGCCTTTGTTAAAGGTAAATCTACCTACTCTAATGCAAGTCCATGATGAGTATCTTGAGCTCACCAATAGAAAGAAGGATAGATAACCATCTGCCTTTCCCTAGGGATCATATGCATAACCAAAAATCAAAGAAAAAAAAATAAGAGAAATATCTTTACACTAACATTTATCCTTCACCTTGTGATAAAATTGGTTAATTCCAAATCTAGAGTCAAGATCAAACTTGCACACACATCAAACAAATAAAAGCTTTCTCATTCCACTTTAAATTTCTAGATAAACAAGGTAAATTGAAATACACATGAAACTCTAAATAAATCTTCAGGTTAATCAAGCTCCTACCAATTCTAATATTTATGCATGGAAATACATTGTCAAGTACACAAGAATTGGGGCACAAGGGGGAAAGGGGGGGAAGAATATAGATCTATATTATAATATTGACAAGGTGATAACAAGTGTACAAATTACATTCTATAAATTGTGAACATATGATATGATGTCAAACACTTAGGAGACTTAATCGATCAGGTGTCATTCATGTATACCCACTGTCACATGTGATGGAACCTACCACTAATCATGCCCCAAGTTACTGCAAATGTCTCTAAATCCACTTCCCAAAATAATGAGTTGAATTTTATAGGAAGATATTCTCTAAAAGGAAGGCATTGAGGTGTCTATTATCAATTGGTGCGAAATAAGATTAAGAACATGAATTGAGGTCTGGGACAATAAATTTGAGAGAACAAACCACTAGGTACAACTTGGCACTAGGAAGGTTGATATGGATGGTAAATATATTTGAGAAATGTCCAACGCCAGCTAAAAACTTCCCTTTAACATGTGCATGACCTAATGATGACCTGGGAAACAATCTACACCAAAAGGGACCAATTATATACACCAATAATTCAAGAGACATTGAAGGGTGTTCCATAAAGACTAGAAGAATAACCAATCATAGAAGTGAAAACTCAAAATCATGGCGTTATCTCCTGAAATAAACTTGTCATTTTATTTGATTTTTAGGTGATAGCATAGTCATGAATAAGTGTCATTTTAAATTTTTTGTGTTTTATGGTCTCCAAGCAAAGGGAATAAGTGAGAAATTCCAAAATAAATCGATTTGTTGTTTATTGCTTTCAAAAATTAAAGAAAAGTCTTTTCGACGGCTAATCATTGTTTTGAAGTTGAGAAGGAGCCACTGAAAAGTCAAGCTTTTGGCGACAAATGGGACTTTTGGAAACAAGAAGGAGCCACCAAAAATTCAAGCTTCCAGCAACAAATGCAACTCTTAGAAACAAGGAGGAGCCACCAAAAGTGCAGAAGTGGTTTTGGGCACCACCTCTTCAGGAGTTCGAAAGAGAAAAGGAAGTACACACGTCATAAAGGGAGGATGATCATTTTTATGGGATATTGGCGTGCTTGCACGAACTTATCACCAGTTATGGAATAATCATTCTGAATTCAGTTTGACAGCCTGTGTGAAGGTGTGATGTCCTATTAATCCTGAGGGTTATCCAATCATTATTAAATTTCATCTGCTCATTGCCGGATCTTGTTTACATCAGCATTATGGTCATCATTCAAATTCAAATTCCACGAGTTATGAATGCCTATAAACAATGTTTCTCCTTCACCATTTGATCATATAGATTTTATTCTTCATCGCCAACAGGTTCTTTCGATTGGTAATTTCTCTATTTCAGGTTTCTACAGGTTATCTTTTGTTTTTCAAATGCGTAAGAAACGAGGTGGTCCACCTCTCAGGAAGGAGTTAGACACCATTCAATATTTACAATCTCATCTAGAGATTCATCAATATTTATCAGATGCAGGTTGTCTCACTTATGTGGAAAAACTACAAGAGGGTTACCACCAGGGTATCATAGAAGCCTTTCCAAAATCTTATGATGGAAAAAAAACCATAGTTGGCCCTTTGGAGATAAAAGTTGATGAAGCAACCATAGCCTCTGCTACAGGCATGCCAAGAACAGGAAAAAATGGTTCAAAACCACAGTCACCAAGAATCTGGAGTTTAGACCTTATTTAAAGCCTGAATTCCAATACATCATTTGGAATAGGGATATCCCCATTTCTCATCTAGAGGAGAAGTGGCAGACTCTTCTCAAATCCATACAATTGTATATAACTACAGAGGGAAGGTATGATAGGGCCATGCTATACCACTTCAAACTTATGGACCACTTTACAGGAAAGGTTCCTCGCAATCTACCATTTTATTTTCAAAAGATCTTGAAAAAGATGTCACACAAGGTCCAAGTTGAACCTGACAATATCGAGAACACCTTGTTTCATTTTGGTTTGATCAAAATGATTCTTGTAGAAGAATTGAGGAAGAAAGAAAGAACATGGGAACACTTCCTGTTTTGGGGAGGTTTTGAGTTAGACACTCAACCTGATAAAGGAAAGAGGAAATCAAGAAAAAATCTACCAACTCCTCAGAGTAGTCTAAAGAGGAGGAGAGCCATCACCCTTGACCTCTCAGAAGAACCAACATCCAGCTCAAAAGTCAAGAAGGAAAAGGACAAATTCATTTTCAAGGAAGCTGCAAAGCAAGCTTCAACTCAACAGACCAAGCAAGCAAATGTTCTTAACTTACCCTACTCAGAATATTATTTTGAGCCAAACAAAGAAGAGGTCCCTACTAATCAGAACATAGAAGTTTCTATGAAGCAAGCACCAGAAACTGAGAGGTTCACAAGTTATGAGGAAGGAGAAACATCAAGCAAGAGAAAATCTAGCAAATCACAAAAGATTAAGAAACTCAAAGAGAAAATAACACAATAGGAAGTGATAGAGAAGGTGATAAAGGCCAGATATGAGACTTTATCAAATAATTTTTCAGAAACCAGTGCAACCTTGCAAAGATTGGCACTTGAAAGTGTAAAGGAAAAGAAGAAGAATAAGAGGAACATAAAGGATAATTACAAGCTATGGATATTAGCTAGGCATTTGAAGAAAAAGATCAAAAAGTTGAAGGCTAAAATAGATACACACCTAGATTTGCATGTCCTTGCAGAGGTTGCTCAAGATTTGCAAGTGGATTGGTCCAAATAATCAAGGAAAAGACTCATTTTTGAAGTTTTTATCTTGTCAACCAACACAGGCTTTTTGGTGATATAATCAGCATAACAACACATATTTTGTAAGGTAGCTAGAGAGGTAGTAGGGGGGCCCAGAGGGCCCATAATGATAATAGTGGAGGTCATTCAATGTAAGGTGGACTAGGTCCACTATATTATTAAATAAGGCCCACTATGGTAGTTAGATATAATAAATGTAAGAGGACTTCTTAGAATGTTCTACTTCTAGACGATTCCTCCTCTAGAATGTTCTTAGGTGATGGTAACACTATATAAAGGGGCTCAAGCAATGTAATAAGACATGAAGAGAAGTATTGTGTTTGGAACGATAGCTCAATAGGAGGATGCCCCCTCGAAGAGGCAAGTGAACAGGAGAGGATCTCTTCCATAATAGGATCCATTGTATGGTGTTTCCCTACCCTAAGGGTTTGATGGTAATAAAGGAGATTTTGCATACTATTCTTGTATATATATTGTGATATTTTGTATTCAGGTATTTGGTTCTTAACAAGTGGTATCAGAGCACTTTCCTTGGGCAGACATTGTGGGCAAATATTTTTATTTTTGCAGTTTTTTTTTGGAGCAGAAAAAAGAGGGCCGCGACATTATCAAAATTTTTGGTATATTTATGTGTAAAATTTGCATAAAAGGGTTGTATATCTGAGTTCCTCTCATAAAAAAACCCAATTTGAAAAAAAAAATCGTTCGAAACGGAGTCCGTAAGGTCAAGATATCGAGGTTTTAAAATCTGCAAATTTTCAGGGTTTTTTCTGCGGACGGCAACGCGATTTGTTTTTATTTTTGTAGCAGTTGGAGGCCATATTTTTCCAATAAAGTTACATATCTGAGTTCCTCTCACAATTTCACCCAATTTCAAAAAAAAAATCAGCCGAAACGGAGTCCGAGAAGTGAAGTTATGAGCATTTTAACTTCAGCTGTTTTTTAGGGTTTTTCCAGAAAAAACCGCGATTTTCTGCCGAAACTTATTGGGTCTATTTTTTTGAGTTTTTTCATGACGGCTGCAGGACCAAAGAGTTCATAGGGTGGTCAGATGGCTATTTCCTCTCAAACCTTGAAATAAATTCTTGAATCATTCAAATCCCAATTGGATGACAGATTGGATGCATTTGCACATGGCCTCACAAACAACCTCACAAATAGTCTTACAGACGGCCTCAATGATAGTTTTCGTAGTATTCAAGATTCATTGAATAACATACATGAGAGATTTCTTATGGAGAGCCTCAGGTATGAATATAATCAAGAAATATATGCTTGGTATAATTTTGAGGATGATTGTGCTGATTGGTATATGGATAGTTGTCATTTCTGGGATGATAACCACTTCCATATTTTATTTGATGACTCCACTCCACCTTTTGTAGAGAAAATCAATGTCCCACATTAGGAGCTAGTTACCAGTGTTCAGTCTACATATTCTACAATGGTATTATTCCTCCCAGATTCTGCTACGACCCTTTTCCACTATGTGGATGGATCTTCTTATTTGGATCCACATGATAGGTGTCAGTCTTTGGAGCATCATTTGGAGTTGGTTATTGGGTTCCAAAATCTTCTAC
>JASDQU010033002.1:10519-22068 GCA_032191745.1 Picea mariana | reverse complement strand
CAGTTGCACTGGAGCCCAAATTAAGGAGAAGGACTTCCTGAGGGACTACGTGGCAAAGAAGGGTGGAGGTTCGTTCTCTCGGATAGTGTAAGCTGGGTAGAAGAGAGTTGGGTACTTGTATTATTGTGAGAGATGGGAAGCCTGTGAGAGCTTGGGTGCTAACTGGTTTGGGAAGCCAAGTAACACTCTGGAAGCGTCCTTGTGGATTCATAGATTTGGCTGGGGGGTGACGCTGTTGTTGAGATTTAGAACATTAGTGTCTACGGTTGGGTGGAACGTCCTTGGTCTGCAGCCAGTTGGTTTCATATTTCATAAAGATAAGTGCTCTTTATTATGGTATCAATTGCATGTATATGAATGTATTTCCATTGTATATTGAATTATCGTTTAATCGAATATTATATTATGCATGCTTGCTGGATATTGTTCTGCATGTCATTAAAGTATTTTATTTTATGCATATTTAAATTTTAAAAAGGTATCGATGAGAGAAAGAAGCCCAAGGGCGGGCTTGCAGGTAGCGTACCCCAGCCTATGGGTGGTTGGGTATGTTACAGTTTAGTATCAAAGATTCTAGTTGAAACACTGAGCTGGTATGGGCCGGGTCTATTGGTCAGAGTCTCGAGGTTGAGATCGAATTATGACTGTGGATTTGAAAAGATCAGAAGGAATGGGATTGCAGAATCTATGCGGGAGATAGAAAATCAAAGACCCATGTAAGGGGTTCAAAGGATCATGATTGTCCCCTTCGAATTCAGGAGTGATCGCCACTGTAGGATCAAGAGAGATCCATGATCGTTGGATTGGAGGACAGGCGAACAGGGGTCGTCCAATGAAAAGGAAACAAGGGTTAAGTTCACAACCATTGGATCCCATGGGAGAGGGAGATCAATGAACATGAGGCATTGCAGGGAACTAAGTGGCACGGGAGATATTTCCCAAGGTGGTCCCGCAATCCAAACCATGGTTTCCCCAAGGGGTTACGTGTCAACATCAGGATAATTGCGGGGAAAAAATCGGGTTACTCCAAACCACCAATACATGCCCCCACAGATTGAAAGGCATGCAGTGATGTGATAGGTTAGGGCTCGAACATCGAAACTCTGAATAGCCATAGTGGATGGGGACTGTCAATCCATAGGAAGACATGCGTCAACCGATCGTGTGCTCCACGCAAAATCACTCTAGGAAAGAGAGAGCAAGGAGAAGTGGAGAGTTGAAAATCCTGAAGCTCGGAGAGCCAGAGACCCAAAGTAAATGTTGATTGTCGGATCATCTGAAGTAGATCTTGACCGTCGATCTCTAAGATTTTATGTGTTAGTAGATTACTAACTTCGGATGAATCTGTTCGAGAGGTTTTCAGTTGAGATTTGAGACTTATGAAACCCGAAGACCCAAAAGGATCTCAACCATTGATTTGTCGAGAGCCATGCATCACCAGATCCATGGCTTCGGATAAAAGCTAGTGGGGTCAGATAAGTTTTAAAATTTGAGATTTTTGAAGTATGAAGACCTGAAGTAAGACTCAATCATTAGATTAAGGAGGACACGTGGTGCAGATCCGTGGACTTTGGGTGAAGACCCCAAGTGAATCTGAGTCATTTGATCCAGGAGGACACATGGCAACAGATTGGCCAGTTTGGGAATGCAGAGTTCGAGAGAATTGGAAGTGTGCCGGTATGGAAACTCTCGAAGTCTCGAAGCTCGAAGATTTGAAGTGATGGGGCATGATGACATCACCAGGAGGTGATGTGGACCCCGAAATTTCCCGAAGTGACATGTCTTGTGGACGTCACCTGGGATGACGTGGACACATGGAATGTGTGCCACATGTCAGTCAGTTTTGAGAATTTGGACTATTGAAAAGTTAGTTAGAATGTGACATGTTTCACCCACCTGATTGCTCCATGTGTCCACTTCCAGTATTTCTCCACATGGCGACAGATCGTGCAGTTCGGAGATTGGGCACTCTGGAGGGGAAAGATGTGACAGGTTGCGTTGGGTCAAAAACTCCCAAAGGCTAGATTACACATCGACCACTGATTCCAGAAGACACACATCGAAGGATCATTGACTTCGAATGAAAGCACTCTGGGAGAAAGTGTGGGAGGAATGTTTGAAACTTCCAAAGCCCAAAGAGCCGAAGTGACTCACAACCACTGATTTGTGGGAGGACACCCGTCGATAGATCATGAACTCTGGGTAAAAGTGTTATGGGAGGAGGCAAGCGAGGAAAGTTGAGACTCCTGAAGCATCGATAACCAAAGTGGACCTCGATCATTGATTGTGAAAGAGGATGAGGACCATTGATCCGGTCCTGGCTAAAAGCTTTGAAGTCCTGAAGCTTTGGACAAGCACTTTTTCAGATAAGCGCAGGGTCATGTCCATGGTCATATTCATATTGAGAGTTGAGGGAAGGGGGGCTAAGGTCTGAATTGGTTGTATTCGAGACATAAAGGTGCTAAGGAAGTATTTAGCCACATTTTCTAGTCGTGGTCACCTGGGAAGGTGGTTTGAAGGAAGCACCTGCGTAGGATGAAATTCTGTGTCAACCAAGGATAAGAGGACACTGTTATTTTAGGAGAATGGGGACATGATTTCCATGAACCAAAAAAAAAGAAAGAGACTTGTAGCATGGTTTGGAAATTTTTCTTATCATATGTGTAATTCTAACAAAATGGTCGCTTGCACATTTTGCAGAATTAAGGGGCTTCATCACATCATCTCAAGATGCATATTGAGGAAATGGAAGAAGGTGAGGGAGCCTCCAGTCATGATAAGGAGGTTGAAGCCTAGAATACCAGGGTTGGTAATGCAGAGACAGAGTCTAATGGATGCAAGGGAAAAGGAGAGTAGGAAATGTTACTAGAAACAGTAAGAAGCCCAAAGACGGAAGTGCAGAGCTACAAGGAAGATAATGAGAGATTGATGAGAGAGAAAAGTCAGATAAATGCTCTAGTGTTGCAGAGCTTAAATCAGTTGCAGAGAAAAATGGAGAAGGGATTAAACTCAAGAAAAGAGGAAGAAGGCAGGTGCCATGAAAGAATGAATGATCATGGAAGACCTGGTTATTCCATAAGTGCTAGCAGAGCTCATGAACACCACTCACCTCCTAAATCATAAATAAGGTTTTATGCATCGGAAGATCCTGTAAGCAGTCTAGAGGTGTCTCCTGTCATACACCAAAGAAGGAAACAAGAGGTAGATAGTTTTCAATGAGAGCTAAGGAAGCTCAAGCCACCTTCCTTCGATGGTGAAAGAGAAAGGGAAGATGATGTCGAAGCATGGTTTCTTGGGCTTAGAAGATATTTTCAGTTTCATAACTATTTTTCCAACCTGGAAGCTAGGATTGCCACCTACCATTTACACGGGAAAGTTGCAATGTGGTGGGACCAACTGAAGCAAGTGGAACATGTTAATGAAAGTAGGATCACTTGGAAGCAGTTCAAGAAGTACTTCCAAAAGGAGTACCCTTAATTTCATTTCTATGACAAGAAAATGTAGGAGTTCTTTGAACTCAGGTTGGGAAGCATGACTATGGAAGAATATGAGAAGAAGTTCTTGAGATTTTTAAAGTATGTCAGGCTCATTGGTGATGAGAAAGTGAAAATAAAGATATTTCTAAGTGGATTGCCAACCTTTTATAAGGAAAAGATCAAGTATGATGAACCCAAGACCTTGACTGAGGCCATCAGGAAGGCTAAATACATGTATGAGCAAGGCTAGGGAAGAGAATCCCTTCATAAATCTTGGAAGGACAAGAAAAATGTGAAGTCCGATCAAAGGATGAAAGGATTCAAAACTCCCTTCAATAGGAATGAGCTTAATAGAAATCATCAAGATCAATATGCTAAGGGGGATTTCAAGAAAGAAAATTCCTTTGGAAAAAGGGGAAGACCACCAATCCAATGTTGGGTATGCAAGGAAGATCACATGTACAAGGATTTCCCACACATAAAGGATAGAGTGAAGTCTATGCACAACATCCAATAGGCTACAATAGTCGAAGATATGGGAAGAATCTATGCATCTTTAGATGATCGACAAGAAGAGTACTGGTCCAATATGATTGAGGTGGAAGGTAAGATCATAAATCAACCTGTTGCTATTTTGTTTGATTCAGGAGAAAGTCATTGCTACATTGATCCTAAGATAGTGTATAGATTACATTTGGAGAAGAGTAAACTTGGAAAAGCAAGTTTGGTTCAGTTAGCCACTAGAACCAAAAGAAGAATCCATGATATGGTCAGAAGTTGTTCCATAAGTCTTAATGGAATGAATACTAGTATTGATCTAAATATTGTACCAGTGGGGTCTTATGATATTCTGATTGGAATGGATTGGTTGGACAAGCATTATGCTTTCCTAGATTGTCATAACAAGACATTTACATGTCTTGATGGAAATGGAAAACATAGCATTGTGAAAGGAGTTCCAAGACCCATCTCTATAAGGGAGATTTCAGCCTTACAACTAAAAATATGTTTTAGGAAAGGATGTCAATTGTATGCAGCTCATGTGGAAGATACATATAATACAAAGGGGCCAAGCCTTGAATATTTCTCAGTACTACAGGAATTTGAATATGTATTCCAAGAAATACCTAGATTGCCACCAAAAAGGGAGATATATTTCTCAATTGATTTAGTACCAAGAGTTTCCCCAGTGTCAAAAACATCTTACAGGATGAGCACACCAGAATTAAAAGAATTACAAATGAAGTTCAAAGAATTGTTGAATAAAGGGTACATACGTCTAAGTTTTTCACCTTGGGGAGCACCAATATGTTTTTTCAAAAATAAGGATGGAACCTTGAGGCTATGTATTGACTTCCGACAGCTGAACAAGTACACTATAAAGAACAAGTATCCTCTACCCCAAATTGATGACCTCTTTGATCAGCTAAGAGGAGCAAAGATATTTTCAAAAATTGACTTGAGGGCAGGATACCATCAGGTAAGAATCAAGGAAGAAGACATTCATAATACAACCTTTAGGACCAGGTATGGGCATTATGAATTTGTAGTGGTGCATTTTCAACTTTCCAATGCACCAGCTGTCTTCATGTGCTTAATGAATGGAATATTCAGAAATTATTTGGATAAGTTTGTCATAGTATTCATGTATGACATACTTATATATTCTAAGTCTGAAGAGGAGCATGAACATCACTTAAGACTAGTATTGTAAGTACTGAGAGAACATCAGTTGTATGACAAGTTGAGTAAGTGTTATTTTTATCAAAAGAAGATCCATTACTTGGGACACATTATTTCAGAGCAGGGCATAGCAGTAGATCCAGAGAAGATCAAAGCCATTAGAGGATGGCCAACACCCAGAAATGTGTCAGACGTCAGATATTTTATGGGATTAGTTGGCTACTACAGAAGGTTCATAGTAGGGTTCTCTAAGATTTCTCATCCCATCACTTCTTTGCAAAAGAAGGGAACTAAATTTGAACGGACACTCAAGTGTGAAAGTAATTTTAATCTGTTGAAGGAATTACTTACTAGTGCACCTGTGTTAAAGATTGTTGACCCAAATGAAATTTTTGTGGTATGTACAGATGAATGCAAGGAAGGACTTGGGGGAGTCCTCACACAAAATGGACATGTCATTGGATATGAGTCCAGAAAGCTTAAGGAACATGAGAGGAACTATACCACGCATGACTTGGAACTTGATGCCATTGTTCACACCTTGAGGATGTGGAGGCATTATCTCATGGGGAAGAAATTTGAATTAAGGGTAGACCGCATTGGCCTGAATTATATTTTTGAATAGATGACCTTGAATGCCAGGAAAAAAAGATGGATAGAATTTTTAAGTGAATATGACTTCGATATCAAGAATATCAAGGGAAAGGAGAATAAAGTTGTCGATGCACTTAGTATAAGAGTGCATATCATGCATTCTACTGCTGTCAGTATGCATCAGTCAGACTTGAAGAGAAGAATTTTAGATGGTCTTGTTACAGACTAGCATTACCTACAGGTAAAAGAAAACTTATAGCAAGGAGATGTACAACAGAAAATAAAGGAGTATGAGATAAAGGAAGACAGATTACTCATGCATAAAAACATAATCCATGTTCCTAGTTCTAGAGAACTAAGGACTTTGGTACTGAAGGAAATGCATGATGTCCCTTATGCTAGACATCCCAGTTACCAAAAAAAAATTACAGCAGTAAGAATCTAGTTCTTTTGGCCGGGAATGAAGAAGGATGTTGCTTATTACATCACTTGATGTATGAAATGTCAAAAGGTGAAGGGAAAGGATAGGAACCCAACGGGTTTGCTGCATCCATTGACAATCCCAAAGAAGAAATGGGAAGTGATCACCATGGATTTTATCACAGGATTACCCAGAAAGAATAAGAAACATGATTCAATCATGGTGGTGGTTGAAAAATTAACAAAGGTTGTTCATTTTGTGCCTGTGAAGACAACGCATACAACGGCTAATATTGCAGAAATTTTCATGAAGGAAATTGCTAGGTTGCATGGGATACCTAGGAAAATTGTCTCAGACAGAGATACAAAGATTACCTCCAATTTTTGGAGGGGATTGTTTAAAGGATGGCACAAATCTAAATGTTAGCACAACTTATCATCCCTTGATAGATGGGAAAACAAAGAGAGTTAATCGAATAATTGAAGACATGATGAGATTGTATGTGATGGAGAAGCCATCCAAGTGGGAAGATTACTTACACTTGGTTAAGTTTGCATATAATAATGGGTATCAAGATTCATTGAGAATGATCCCATTTGAAGCCTTGTATGGTAGTAAATGCGATACTCCGGTAAGCTGGGGCAACCCAGCAGATAGAGTGGTACTTGGACCGTAGTTTCTCAAGGACATGGAATACCAGGTGGTTAAGATCAAGCAAAATTTAAAGACAACTCAAGATAGACAGAAAGTTTATGCAAACAAGAACAAGACAACTAGAGAATTTAAAGTAGGGGAGCATGTAATTTTGAAAGTGAAGCCCAAGAAAATCTCTTTGAAATTGGGTAGTTGTACAAAGCTAGCAACCAGATTCTGTGGTCCATTTGAAATATTAGATAGAATAGGTCCAGTTGCATACATGTTTGCATTGTCTGCTTCCATGAATGTGCATAATTTATTTCATGTATCCTTACTAAAGAAATATGTACATGACCCTAACCATGTTATTGATTGGCATCTGATTCAGGTAGAGACAGAGGGAGATTTTTAGGTTCAGCCAGTGCGGGTATTGGACAGAAAAGTCAAAATGCTCCGGAATCGAGTTATAGAGCTGGTACAAGCTCAGTGGACCCACTACGGTCCTGAATATGCTACCTGAGAGCATGAAGATGCCATGTGGGCATAGTACCCTCAGCTGTTTGAATAAATTTGATATTTTGATCTCTATTTTGTATATGCACTGAGGACAGTGCCAAAATAAGGGGGAGGGGATGTAACACCTCAGGTTTTGAACCCCCATTTTAAATATTGTATTTTTATAATGCTAAGAGGCCAAAGTGCCAAAAAAATATATTAAAAGGCAAGTGTTCCCAAGACATGTAATGTTTTTATCATTATTGATAACAAATACACGACTGGCTGCTAGACAGACAAGGACTAGAGTTATAGGGGGCTATGATTCCACAAGAGAGGGGGCTTGAGGGGATAAGTGTTTATTCCTATTTTAATTACCCTTTTTATCTAAGGGATGAGATCTATTATGTGAGCTTCTTGGGGAAGGTCAGGAGGTTCTTGATTCCCCCCGAAATTACTTAAACCCACCTCTGGTCTGATTGGGGGGTTGGTCGTTGGCTTGTTTGCTCCTTCACTTTTGCATTCGCACCATTATATCCCTCATGCACTTTCATGCACACACCTCCATGCACCCACTTACCCATTCATTGATCCATCTGTCATCCATGTCTTGGCTCATGGAAAGGAATTCGAACTGCCAAAGAATTAGCCACGAGATAGTTGGTTGTAGTGGTTGTTGGAGTGATCCAGCCGTAACTTGAGGCCCACATGTCTAATATGCGTTGGCCTGTATCCAACATTGCTCACAACTACGAGTCCTGAGAGTTCCAACATCAAGATTCTGGACCAGTTGTGTTGGAGCCTGAATTAAGGAGAAGGACTGCCTAAGGGACAATGTGACAGAGAAGGGTGGAGGTTCTTTCTCTCGGGTGGTGCAAGCTAGGTAGAAGAGAGCTGGGTACTTGGATTTCTGTGAGATCTGGGAAGCCAGTGAGATCTTGGGTGCTGACTGGTTTGGGAAGCCAAGTAACACTNGGATTCATAGCCCTATCTCGGGGGTGATGTTGTTGTTGAGATTTAGAATAGTAGTGTCTATGGTTGGGTGGAATGTCCTTGGTCTGCAGCCAGCTGGTGTCATATTTCATAAAAATAAGTGCTCTTTGTTATGGTATCAATTGCATGTATATGAATGTATTTTCGTTGTATATTTAATTATCGTTTAATCGAATCTTAGATTATGCATGCTTGTTGGATATTGTTGTGCATGTCATTAAAGTCTTTTCTTTTATGCATCTTTAAATTTTAAAAAGGTATCGATGAGAGAAAGAATCCCAAGGGCGGGCTTGCAGGTAGTGTACCCCGACCTGTGGGTGGTTGGGTATGTTACAATAACAATGTTAAATTTAAAACAAAAATCACCCAATTTTTTGCCGAACCAATGGACATACAACCATATCAACACCAAACCTAAACATGGTAAAATAATAAAAGAAACACTAGATTAACTAAATGCAATTCAGACAAATAATTTAATAATGACATCACACCTAAGCCACATACATAACTATCACATAACTTAACACCCACCTAATTTATAATCAATTCTTCTTATCTAATTCTCCTTGTATTTCTTGTATCAACGCTTTTTACATGACCTACCTCTTGGTTAATTTTTTCCATATAATATTAAATTTGATCTCCATATATGTAAATTTCAATTTCTCTTCATCTTCCCTCTTCCTCATTTCCTTGCATAGCATTTTTTTTTCTCTTCATGTTTCTATTGGTCTATTGGTTATGCATGAGTTGTGCATCTATTGGTAATACTTCCTCACTAACTTTAGCTTCTATCCATACTCCATACTATATTTTTATTGAGTGATGATGATGATATTGTTGTAATGTTCCCTTCCTACTTATTATGTAAAAGTCTTATGACCAATATCTTTTTTGTTCTTTTTTGATAACTTCAATTAATATGTAACTCATTATATATGTAAATAATTAAATATTCTAGGTTAATTATTTCTTGAAATGTTGCATAATCAACCTACTAAAATTATTACATGACACAAATAAAATTACTACTAACTTGTGTTCTTGTTTTAAATGTAATATTAACTTAGATAAAGAAACAAAATAAATTATTATTATTATAACTCAAGCTAACACTTAAATCATGAATACACAAGTCCACACAACCTAAACAAAATAAATTATTATTATTCTAATTCAAGCTAACACTTAAATCATGACTACACAAGTCCACACAACCTCTTTACTTTTTTGACATTTTTACCATATATCTTATCTTGAACTTTTGTTCTACTTCCCTCCATTTTTTCTTATGCTTGGAACATTTTTTTCTTTTCTTCATAGCCACAATTATATGGAGATGCTACTTGTTGTGTTGGGTATGTTGTGCATCTTCAAACTCTTCCTTCATGTCTTTAGTGTTTATACCTAGTTCATGTAGTAATTTTATGTTAGGGACCTAACCTCCCTGACTCCTCATGTAGGTAGAATAATATATTTTCCATGTAATAAAGGTTAATATTAATAAATAAGTTCTATTTAATGTTAGAGTTTAAGCTATTATTAGGTTTCTTTTCAATTCACTAGATAACCATAGCATAGGTAGGATCACTAAGAAATACACAATCACAAGAGACACATCATTTATCCTGGGAAACCCTCATGGGAGAGAAAACCCAACAAAAAAAACTTCCTTAATATAGATAGCCAATACAATGCCAAGAGAATAAACCAAACAATAAAGAAAGTCCTTTCCCAAGTATACGCCTCTCTCTCTCTTCCTTCTTCTCCAACTGCAACTCCAAACTTGCGCTCTGATAAACAAGTGAGTGAGTGAACAAATGAGGCGCTAACCTCCTTTATTTATACAATCTGGCAGGTGCTGAAAGGACATCTCTTTTCATTGGCAAGGCCAACTTCTCCTTATGGGTGGTTATAACCACTTTAATTAATTCCGGGGGGTCGACTTCTCATTATGCATATTACAATTATGGTTTGACCAATCCGCAAAAGGGGATTTGGTTATTTACAATGCCTGACATGATCAATCCACAAAAGGGGATTGATCTAATGAATAATACATCAATAATAAAATAGAATACTCTTGGAAGTTACAATATTTCAACACTCCCCCTTAACAAGAAGGGTATTCTACAACAACATCAGACGAGAGAGAGGGAAACATCATCAACAACATCTTGGAACATTGACTGGCATATCTATAAATCATCGAAAGTTTTTCTCATCATCATGAGGCTAACATAACATCATCAACATATTTAGTGTGAGGCTAAAGTAACATCATCATCTTCTTTAGCATGAGGCTAAAGTAACATCATAAATATTTTTAGCATGAGGCTAAAGTAACATCATCATCTTCAGCATGAAAGATGAAATAACATCATCATCATCATCTTCTTTAGCAAGAGGATGAAGTGGCATCATCATCATCATCTTCAGCAAGAAGATGAAGTGGCATCATCATCATCATCTTCAGTGAGAAGATGAAGTGGCAACATCGTCATCATCTACATCAACATGGATTGGTATAACACTAATACATCATCATCATCAATAAAAACACAAGGTTGATGCAACATCAACAACAACAATATCAAATCACAAAGGCTGGAGCATCATCATCATCAACAACAACATCACATCACGAAGGCTGGAGCATCATCAACATCAGCACTAGGTTGAGAGTCTTCAACACAAGGATGACATCACAGCACGAAGATGGCTACACAATATCATCATCATGAATTTGACATCACAACGCGAGGATGAAAACACAACATCATCAACACGAAGTTGGCATCACAACACAAGGTTGGCAACACATCATCAGCATGAAGATGGCATCACAACACGAGGCTGGAAACACATCATCAGAGCATGAAGATAGCATCATAGTACGAGATTGTCAACACAATATCATCAACATTAAGCTGACATCATGACACTAGGCTGGCACATCATCAACACGAGACTGGCATCATAACACTAGTTTGGCACATCATCATCATGGGGCTTGTATCACAACACTACTCCCCCTTTCGAGGGAGGTCCTTTAGGAATACACCAAGCTTATCTCGAAAGTGCTCAAACTTTACATGAGATAGAGGCTTGGTAAAGACATCAATAACTTGTTCATTTGTGCTAACATACTGGATCTTTATGGCTCCTCTCTGCAACATATCATGAATGAAGAGATATCGGATATCTATGTGCTTTGACTCATCATGGAACGCAAGGTTCTCCATTAT
>JASDQU010033002.1:0-10499 GCA_032191745.1 Picea mariana | reverse complement strand
AAGACATCAATAACTTGTTCATTTGTGCTAACATACTGGATCTTTATGGCTCCTCTCTGCAACATATCATGAATGAAGAGATATCGGATATCTATGTGCTTTGACTCATCATGGAACGCAAGGTTCTCCATTATCTTTATACAACTCTGGTTATCACATAGGCTCATGGTGGCTTCCATCTCCAAATCAAATAGATCTCTCAACAACATCCTAATCCATATGGCTTCACAACTGGCGGAACATGCAAAAAGGTATTCCTCTTCTGTTGTGCTCAGAACAATGTTGAATTGCTCCGTACTCTGCCATGAAGTCACGGTTGAACTCAGACTGAAACAACATCCTGAAGTGATCTTTTTATCAGAAGCACTTCTAGCTCAATCTGAATCGGTGTAACCACTCAGTTTGAAGTCATGATCTCTAGAATAATAGAGACCAAATCCAACGTACCCTTAAGGTATCTCATCATATGTTTTGCAACAACAATGTGACCACATATGGGTTCTACCAGATACTAACTCAAGGAAAAACATATATCTAGCCTGGTATTCATCAGATACATCACTAAATCAATAATTTGTCTGTATCATCAACCAATTATGACAAGGTATCTACCAGGAGCTTCAACTTCGTTTCCATGGGTGTGTACACGGATTTAAATTTCAACATGTCAACCCTCTTCATTTTAACTGCATACTTCCCTTGATTAAGGAAGATCTTCTCTCTGCTTTGTCAAACTTCAATACCTAAGAGATAATGCATTTAGGTATTTCATCAAACTTTGTAGCAAGCTTCTTTTGCAATCTGTGATGATCTTTTATTCATCTTTGTTAAGAATACATCATCTTCATATAGTAGTAACATCATTGGCTCATCATTCATAACCTTGAGATAAAGGTTAGAATCAACTTTACTCTTTGGTAAGGCCCAAGCTCGTCATGAAACTGTTAATTCTTTCATACGAAGATCTAGGATCTTTCTTCAACACGTACAGAGTTTCCTTCAACTGGAAGACATGAGTCTTTATATATTCAATCTTAAAATTTTCTCATTACATTGTACCATTCTGGTACACTTGCTCAACTGCAACTCAATCTGCACAATCATGTGCTATATCTATGTGCTCTCTGCAAGGCACTATCTATCTCACTGCTTGAGAGTATGTTCTCTCCTTTTTGTACAATTATTCCTTCTAGAAATGGTACTCTACACCTGCACCTTCTCTATAACTGAGAATGGTTGCTCCATTCTCACTGTGACTGCTAAAGTCTGGGAGTAACTCCTCTACTCCATCATGGCAACAACTTCATCTGAGAGTGGCTCAATAACTTATACTGAAGGTAGCTCTTCTTCTTTCATGGAGGTAACTTTATCTTTCATTATAGGCATGTCTCCATGAACCAAATAATGTAATGCACCAAATTCCACTCAATTTAAAATATGGGGATTGTTCCCCTTGTATCACATACTACATATGAATCATGGTTGTTCTGGTTGTCTTCATAAATATTGGAACTATTTCTTCAATTATTGGAGTAAGTGTCTCGTCATAGTCTTCTCCCTCTTGCTGGGAGAATCCTCTAGACATACATCAGGATTTTATACATCTGCAACATGCTTGATCTGTATAGATCAATATTGGACATCAATACTGACTTCTCTTCTAGTCTCACAGAAGAATCCATATCCTAGTCTTTCTAACTGGCTTCCTTCTTGTTACTGAAACAAGGGAATCTTCCCAAGAGATTTCATATCTCCTAG
This sequence comes from Picea mariana, assembly GCA_032191745.1. Lineage (NCBI taxonomy): Eukaryota > Viridiplantae > Streptophyta > Pinopsida > Pinales > Pinaceae > Picea > Picea mariana. The sequence continues at coordinate 8,741 of JASDQU010033002.1, read as the reverse complement.
AAGTTTCTGAAGCTACGATCTAGTCTTCTCATGACATCTGTCTCCCAGTCCTGGAAGTTGTCTCTTCATCTGATCCTTTCTGAGATCAAGCTTACTCTCGATTTCTTCTGAGTCTACAAGGACTTCATCATCTCTTACAGGGTATACTTGGTGTTGAATACCAAGTCTAAATATGAAAGACTAAGTTAGGCTTAAAACGAGTTCTGCTTCCCGTTAAGGTGACTTCAATAACCTTTGAACAATTCTGCTATGAGTTATTGTTCTAATGTTCGGTCATATTTGGAGCCTTCTGCTTCTTTCAATCGATCTTCATATGAGATACTCTAAATATCAAAAGATATATTTTTCTTCATCTTCTTTGATACATGAGTGTATATGGTCATGTACATAGTCTGCTTCATATTTCATCTAATATGTTTCCTACTGCAACTATAGCTTCCTCAAAATTATCACCTATGACATGAAATAAGATCAACAAAACAACAAGCAAGAATAATAATCTTTTGATAATAGTAGATAAAAAAAAGACACAAATAATAATCACAGTAGATCCTTTAGATCTATCACTTGTGACCTGTCTGAAGCAAAAGATCAAAAGTAAGAAATAAAATATGAAGTGAGGTCAGCACTCAAACATTCCTCCATGGCAACCTGGAACTAACATAAGAAGTTTCTCCTAGAGGAGATGTTAGTTGTATCTGGCAAATGATTACATTAAGCATTTATCTCAATATGCTCACATGCTACCAAGTATAATACTTTTCAAAGACTGCTATCTCAACTATAGTGTTTACTTGTAAAGGGGTAGTTATCAACTTGTCATGTGCAACTTTGAATCTTATCAACTTAATTAATAAAACCTGGAACCTGGTGTCTTGTCCTCAAGAATGAGAGTGGTTCTTTTCTTCCAAGTATCCTTCACTCAAGATGATAGGTGCTTTCTTCAACCTATCTTCTGTACTAGGACAATATGTTATCTTGACAGAAGGTTGGGTTAGAGAATAAACTCTATGATCTTAACTTTAATCAATATAATACTTTGACTTAGATTTTGATCAAAGGTTAGTATGATGGTCATAGCTTCAACATGAAACCTAGATCAAAATAATGTCAAAACAAATAGATGAATATTTAGAATAATCAAACCTGGGTTGCATTATCCCTCTGAATGTGTTGGGTCTTGAGATCCTTCTGGATCTATGGCAAGAGATCCCTTCTCTTTCAAATACATTTTAAATATTAACCATTTAAACATATGTGAGTACATACCTCTGATAGCATTTGTCGGTAGTGGCACCATCTAGTAGCAACGGTAATAATTACCAACTCTTAAGAACTTCAAGGGTGAATGCAACTGGTACTGTAGTTGATACTTCAACTGATACTGAAACTGCAACTGAAATTTATTCTGAAAATGCAACTGCAACTGCAACTTAGGGTTTTATGAGGAAACCCTAATTTTTCAAACTTCAAATTTTGATATTCTGATCAAGGGGTTGGATGTGCTGAGCTGAGGCGAGTATGTTGGTATAGTCAGATTTATGAAAATAATATTTCCCCCCCCTCAAACTTGACCAACGGATTTCTGAACTGGTGCTTCTGGTTTTCTGGTACTTCAGGTTTTCTGGTACTAGTGAAAACTAGGGTTTCACTTTTTGGTAGATCTAACCACTGAAAAAGTGCGTTGAAGGTGCCAAAGAGTTGCTTGAGGAAGAGCACACCTTTCTAGATGGCTTTTGGGATGAAATTCCTCTTTAATAAAAAGCCCTAATTTTCATGTACGACAATAGTGATGTTTTTCTTCTTCTTGTGAAAGATGCTCTCTTCAACTTAGTTCTAAAACCATGTTAGAATTTAAGATATTATTAGGCTTCTTTTCAATTCACTAGATAACCATAACATAGGTAGGATCACTAAGAAATACACAATCACAAGAGACACATCATTCATCCTGGGAAACCCTCATGGGGGAGAAAACCCAGCAAAACAAACTTCCTTAATATAGATAGCCAATACAATGCCAAGAGAATAAACCAAACAATACATAAAGTCCTCTCCCAAGTATGCTCCTCTCTCTCTCTTCCTTCTTCTCCAACTGCAACTCTAAACTTGTGCTCTGATGAACAAGTGAGTGAGTGAACAAATGAGGTGCTAGCATCCTTTATTTATACAATCTGGCAGGTGTTGAAAGGACGTGTCTTTTCGTTGGCAGGGATGAATTCTCCTTCTGGGTGGTTATAACCACTTTAATTAATTCTAGGGGCCGACTTCTCATTATGCATATTACAATTAGGGTTTGACCAATCTGCAAAAGAGGATTTGGTCATTTACAATGCCCGACATAATCAATCCAAGAAATGGGATTGATCTAATGAATAATACATCAATAATAAAATAGAATACTCTTTGCAGCTACAGTATTTCAACAGTTAATAATGTGAACAAGTCTAATTTAAGAAGACTTAATAGAAGATTTCACTTCTAGAGATATCTTCCTCTAGATTTTTCTTTTGAATATAGATTTAGTATAAATAGGAGTAGAAGGCATGAGAAATTTTTGTCCCGAGAATAATTTTAATAGAACATTTCTTTGTTGGAGGTTGTCCCCTCGAAGACGCAACTAAATATTTGTTTCTATCAATAAAGATATCATATTTGGTGTTTTGGTTCTCTAAATTTTGTTTCTCTGCTGGTATTTTCCTCAATATATATATAGTATGCTTATTATAGTAGATTTGGTACATAACAAGTGGTATCAGAGCACTTTCCTCTACATAAACTATGGGAATTTTTTTTCCAGGGTAGAGACATGTATTGTCGGCATATTTAAAGCACAAAGATCTTTCATTCAGCAAAAAATCTCTAGTGGGGAAGAACATGCCATGAAATACAAACAATTTCACGGGGTTGTCTAGAAACCAAAGTTTCACCTTGCTAGAAATGTTTGTAACACTTGTTGGTACCCTTTGAGTAGTATCGCATCAGAAAAAATCTTTACACGACCATCACTCCCACGTACTGTCAGGTATATTGAAAGTCTTCTAGATCTCCTAAAACCATCCCTAAATTATCTGATTGGTCACCTGACTATTACAGTGACACATAGAACAACGCTCGAGAAGATACTTTTAGTACCTAGGTAATCGGGTCATACGACTTAAGGTATGGTCCAACCTCCTTAGTTGGTGCCTTGAGATATTTTGTCGAGTAATATTGTTCGACCCTAAACGTATATCAGAGAGATATAGCATAGAGAAACCTCTTTCCTGTAGGAACCCTGTAAACCCTAACCATTGGGGAAAGAAGCAAAACAAAAAAGAAACAGATGAGAGATATTGTCATACAACCTTGTCTCCTACATTCTAGTTGTGAAATTCATATAGAATTTTTTCAGTTAACAATTTGGTCCATTTTCCATTGCAGTATTCTTTAGGCCAGAGTATAACTCTACACCCTTATTCGGGACCTATCCCATTGGATTCCTCTCTTCGCAATGATCATAGTGGTAACTATCATTTTCAAGCCTTTTTTTTTTCATGGATTTGACCCCCTTGTCGACAAATTTATTTGGGGCCTATCCCATAATATTACACTCTTCACCCTGATCACAATGATACCTATCATTTTTCATTATTTTTTCCCTGTGGACCCATCCCCTTCTCGATACCCTTATTGACCACTTACTCCATTGGCTTCCTATGGTTTCATTGATCGTATTCGTATATATCAATTATTTTATTTTTTGTCCATAGACCCACCCATCATCCCTAAATGGATCCTACACACCAAAACAAAACCAATCAGAAACTGAATTTTGACATTTCTGTTGTTAATGCCAAAGTGGACTACATCTAGGAATAGCTCACTAGTCGAATTGAAGAAATCAATTCCACTCTCAAACAATTCATGGAAAAATTTCAGGGTCCTTCCTCCTCTGACCCACCCCTCCATGTTGAAGGTGTTGACTCCAACTAGCCTCTGCACTATCGTTCCAAATCCTTCAATCATGACCCCCGTCTTCCCAGAGTTGAGGTGAACAAATTTGATGGCTCAGATCCAACAACCTAGGTCACTCAGATGGAAAACTATTTTCCCCTGCATGGCATTACTGATGAGTTGACCAAGCTTCATTACGATGTTCTCTATTTGGATCTAGAATAACGAAAATGGTGGCAATGGAATCGTAATGCATTCCAAGGGTATGTTTCTTGAACATAGTTTGTTGTTGAGTTGTATGCATGCTTTGACATAGACACCCACTATTTAGGTTGTCTAACCAAGTTGAAACACTCTCGCATAGTGGAAGACTTCATCATTGCCTTTGATCACTTGGCTTTCTGAACTGAGGGTATGACAGATGCCTTCTTCTGAGAATGATTTATAAATGGCCTCAAGGATGAAATATGAGCCCAAGTCCTCATGGATCACCCCTATACTTGGTTGGAAGCAACTAAATGTGCCAAGGAGGCACAATAGGTCGTCCTTGCCCAGAGCAGAAAAATCGATCTTATTACCCTCCCTAAAATCCCCACTCCTACCCCTCAGGCCACTCCTCTCAAGGGACAAAAATTAGCGCAGCTGGAAATGGTTGAATGCCATCTCAAGGGTATTTTCTATAATTGTGATGAGAAATACTTTCCAAGGTACAAGAATAAAGAAAATAAACTATTATGACCATTTCAAAGGATTTTTTTGATGAAGTTGTTATGGTTTCACCTGAGGAAGCGCTACCCGAAGAAGATGATCTTACGCTTCCCTATGATCCTCCCGAAGTTGAACATATGATTTCATTGAATGCTCTCACTAGTTTTTCTAATCCCTAAAACCTCAAGTTAATTGGATACATTAAGCACCAGAAATTCATCATCCTAGTTGATAGTGGAAGCACTCATAATTTCATTCATTTCTGCCTTTCCCAATACAACAATTTCTATATCCATGCAATCAACAATTTCTATATGCAAAGGGGGGGTGGGCATTGTGAAAATGTGCACCTACAAATTTCTCAGTATCACTTTAAATATCACTTGTTTGCTACTAACATGGGTGGTTGTGACATTGTACTTGGTGATGAATGACTCCACACTCTAGGCCCCATGATGAGTCAGCCCCCATCACCATGGACTTTAAGGATTTAACCATGCAATTCCAATAGAAGGGCCAACAATATAATTTCCAAGCAATTATTGAAGGCTCTACATAGATTATCAGTTCCCACCACATGGAAAATTTACTCAAAAAAGGTCATTCTGGTATCATTTCCCAACCCCATTCCATTCAAGAAGTCCAAACACCCTCTATGCGCCCCGACCTATAATCTATCCTTTCCCAACACCAAGTTATTTTCCAAAATCCCCATGGATTTCCCCCTTCCCATGGTGACCATGACCATTCCATTCCTTTAATATTTGTTAGTATTCCTCCCAATGTTCACCCTTATCATCATCCCTTTGCTCAAAAAAATGAAATTGAGAAAAAAGTCCAAGAGTTGCTAGTAGCAGGTGTTATTTTTCCCAATACCAACCCATATTCTCCCCCTATAGTCATGGTCCTCAAGAAGGAAGGAACTTGTCACGTGTGTCATGATTTTTTGTGCCCTCAACAAACTTACCATCTAGGACAAATTTATCATTCCTTTCATAGATGACCTTCTGAATGAACTCAATGGGGATCAATACTTTACTAAACATGACCTACGTTCTAGCTACCACCGGATATGTATGAAAGAGGAAGACATTCCCAAGACTGCATTTCTCATTGATGAGGGTCAGTTCTTGGTCATTCCCTTTGTTCTCTATAATTCTCCCTCCACTTTTCAAAGCCTCGTGAATCATATCTTTCGTTCTTTCCTTTGTGTTAGTTTTCTTTGATGATATTCTCGTCTATAGTAAAAATTGGCAAGGCCATCTCACCCATGTGGATCAATTTCTCCATCTCCTCTCCAAGCACAAACACTTCCTCAAACATTCTAAATATTCTTTTGACACCTCTGAATTTGAGTACCTGTGCCATATTTTTGGCAAGGATGGTGTAAGGGTGGATTTGAAGAAAATTGAAGATATGTAGAATTGGCATCGCCCTAAAAATATTAAAAATTTATGTGGTTTTCTAAGTTTAATGGTTTATTATCGCAAGTTTGTTCAGAATTATGGAGAAAATGCGGCTCCCCTCATAGCTATCCTAAAAAAGAATGCTTTCATTTCGGTGCATGCAGCTGACCAATCCTTCCAAGCCTTGAAAGTTGTTATGTGCACTACTATTGTCCTGGACCTACCTGACTTCACCAAGACCTTTGTTCTGGAATGTGATGCATCAGGGAGAGTCATCAAGGTAGTCCTCATCCAAGAAGGCTGACCTTTGGCTTTCACTAGCAAACAGTTGTCGAAGCGATATTTGGGCCAATTAATCTATGAAAAGGAAATGTTGTCTATTTTGCATGCAGTGGATCCCTGGTGCCCTTAACGCTTGGGGAAAAGATTCTAAATTAAAATGGATCATCAAATCCTAATGTATTTATGGAACAATCGATTTCATTCCTCAAAGAAATAAAAATGGGTGACCAATCTATTTTGGTATGATTATGAGATCATTTAGAAGAAGAGAAAAGAAAATGTGGTGATTGATTCCCTTTCCTAGCAATATGAAGAAGAAGGGTCCCTATTTTCCCTCTCATTCATTGCCACAATTGGATTTAGGTTGCTCACCATGAATGGTGCCAAGACCCCAAACTTTCTAGACTAATCCAAAAATTGCAACAGGATCCTCAAGCTTCTCTAGGGTACTATTGGCAAAATGAAGAGCTTCACTATAAAGGTAGTCTACATTTAAGCAAATAGTCGACCCTTAAATCCACAGTGCTCTTTGAGTTTCATGCTTCACCTACAACTAGGAATTCAAGTTTTTCCTAAACTTATGAACGGAACAACGTTCCTTTTTTTGGGATGATATGAAACAATAATTTTGCATCTTTGTGGCCGAATGTGATACCTGACAATGAAATAAAGGTGAGACTTCAAATCTCTCGGCACACTCCAATCACCTCTGCTACCACCTACTATTTGGACAGATATTTCTATGGATTTGATTGTTGGATTACCTAAATCAAACAATAAGTCAGTCATCATGGTGGTCATGGTTTGTCTTTCCAAATATGCTCATTTATGTGCTCTTCAACACTTTTTCATAGCCTCCATAGTTGTTCAAGTTTTTATGGATAATATCTTCAAACTCCTTGGCATGCCTCATTCTATTGTTTCTAACCATGATCAAACTTTTACCAGCAATTTCTAGAAATAGTTATTCAATCTCTAGGGAACCCAATGGCATCTTAGCACCACCTATCATCCCCAAACTCATGGCTAACTGAAGCAGTCAACAAGTGTTTTGAAACACATTTGAGGTGTTTTAGATCAAATAGGCAAAATTAGTGGGTTTAGTGGTTACCCCTCACTAAATGGTGGTACGACACCTCTTACCATACTGCCACTTGTATGACTCCCTTTGAAGTAGTCTATGGACAAAGGGCATCGATTATCCTATACATGCCATGTGTCTCTAAGGTTCAGAAGGTTGACTGCAATCTGATAGTTCCATACGACCATTATGTATACTCTCAAAGAAAACTCGGTCATGGATTAGAATCACATGAAGAAAGAGGCATAACAGGGTCATTCTAAACGTCAATTTGTTGAAGGGGACTAGGTGTTTCTCTGTCTCCAACCGTACAATCAAACTTCACTCAAAGCACAACACTGTCAGAAACTCGCCCCCAAATTTTATGGTCCTTTTACTATTCTCAAACGAGTGGGGCTAGTGTCCTACGAGTTAGCCTTGCCCAGTCACTCTAAGTTGCATCCTTTTTTTCATGTCTCACGCCTGAAGAAAGTGTTTGACACTAAATTCCAAACCTAGATGAGTCTACTAGAGTTGGATGAAGAAGGTTCCATTTGGTTGCACCCACGGGAAATATTGGACCAACATGAGAGTTGTCTCCGTCAACACACCATCGCGGAAGTTTTAGCTTAATGGAAGGATACTCCACTAGAAGATGCCACTTGGGAGTCAACTACTATTCTACAACAATTTCCTCATCTCTAGCATTGAGGAAAATAATATTTTTCAAGGGGGGGGGGACACGTTAGGGACCTAACATCCCTAACCCCTCATGTAGGTAGAATAACACATTTTCCATGTAATAAAGGTTGATATTAATAAATAAAGCCTAGTTAACAATGTGAACAGGTCTAATGTAAGAAGACTTAATAGAAGCTTTCGCTTCTAGAAATATCTTCCTCTAGACTGTTCTTTTGAAGACAGATTTAGTGTAAATAGGAGTAGAAGGCACAAGAAAGTTTTTTCTTGAAAATTATTGTAATAGAGCATTGCTCTGCTAGAGGTTTTCCCCTCAAAGAGGAAAGTGAACATTTATTTGTATCAATAAAGGTATCATCTTTGGTGTTTTGGTTCTCTACATTTTGTTGTTCCACTGGTATTTGCCTCAGTGTTTCTATTTTCTGCTTATTATAATAGATTTGGTACCTAACATTTTATCTTGCAATAATCATGATGATATTGTTGCACAACATTCCTTTTGCATATGAAATCATAAGCAGTAAGCATGATGTAGATGGTGATACTAAATTTATTTGTCCTTTTCTTTTGGTTGGAATAATAGTTAAAAGTGATGCGATTGTTGTGGATTTAGGAACAATTTTGTACATATGATTAGTGAGTTCTAGCAA